>CM075868.1:38335100-38337600 GCA_038021265.1 Cyprinella venusta
CAAAGGAATGTCATTCGCTGTGCTGGAGAAACTACTCGCTTATAAATGAGACGTGAATTATTATAGTGTTGAAATAAAGGAGGTAGATTACTAATATTTGCAGTAAATAACATTAGAATGAGACACTGAGTCCTAGAACAGCCAAACCGTCCAACACAATCCCAATAACACAAGCCTATGACTTAAAGTGAGTAAATCAGGGTTTCAGTCATTTGTGCCCTGAGTGTGTTATAACGGCCATGCGAACGGTAGATATTCGGACTGACACGAGCGCTTTAATGCTTAAACACCTCCAGTCAGATTCAGATTATATTGGCCTCTTCCAGTTAAATTAGTTTATATGTTAATGGTGGTTTTCCTCAATGATTGTGCTGTAGCGTCTGCGAAGTGTCTCCTGTGAGTTTACACTAATGGAGGCTTCAGTAAATGCTTTTCTCCGACTCCTGCTTGGCTCTGGTAAACCATGAGTGTGTGAGTGTGTGTGTGTGTGTGTGTGTGTGTGTGTGTGGGCGACAGCGTCTGTGTGCGCTTCTGCTAAATGTATTTTCAGATATACACTGAAATGCTTTGTGTGGACTGATGAATGTCAGGTATGATTATTTCAGATGCTGGGAATCAAAAGCTTTTATTGTTACACCAGATTAGTGATAAATCCAATCATTTGACTGGCTTGTTCTATCTGAATGATGATGATGATGATGATGAAGATGATTGGATTCAGAGTCAGTTTTGATCAGTCCTGATTCTCCGGTGTGAGTGGATACTCGTGTGTGTGTGGTGTGTTCACACTGATCTTCATCGATCGGGTTCAGGATGAGTCTCTTAAACCGATTCACAGCTTTAGAAGTGGAACCGTAAGAAAACATCCCTGCCTACCAAAGCAAATGTTAAAAGCATTCAAAATATTCAAAGCAACCCGGTTAAGTTATTGTTTTTGATTTAGGAAATATAATCGCAATTACTTAAAATCATAGAACAATATTAAACACACGAGAGGACGAGGACAGCCTGTGACTGATTTAATACACACTTCCTTAAACAATAACTGTGTGGACAGGTAGACTACAACAGATAGTAAACTGGTCATTTAAAGTGCGTCTGATCTCACACACACACACACACACACACACACACACACACACACACACTCATGTGTCGCTCACACATCTATATCATCTTCATATCATCTCTGAACTGAAACACACACTTTAGAAACTCTCCAGTTGAGTGAAGCAAACAGTGTCAACACTCGGAAATCACACACACACACACACACACACACACACACACTCACACACTGATGAAGGGTCTTACCTGAAACGTCAGCACAAACTTACATCATCCCATTTATTTTTCAGATTATTCTTCTTTCTTTGACCGTCCTCTTCTTCATGTTTTGTTTCTCGGTTGTCGTCCTTCACTGGCATGATCTGGAGTGAGCGCAGTCTTCCTCAGTCATATAATCTCTCTCTCTCTCTCTCTCTCTCTCTCTCTCTCTCTCTCTCTCTCTCTCTCTCTCTCTCTCTCTCTTATTCACACAAGTGATCAATCGGCAGGCGGTGAACAGGCTTAACTCCATATACTTCTCCACCCACGTGTGTGTGTGTGTGTGTGTGGACCCTTGCCTACACACTCTGTCGAGGGCTCTCAGCCCCAACACACACACACACACACACACACACACACTCGCATACAGAAGCACATTTACACGCCGCCAGCCGCCCACAGGCTCTCTGTTCCCACATCTCCGTCTAATGCAGGACGGCCCCGGATAATTATGCTAATTAATTGAGGCATTATCTTACACAGGCTTTTATGTGTGTGTGTGTGTGTGTGTGTGTGTGTGTGTGTGTGCTCGTTACACAGGTCTGATCTCTGTCTGCGGTCCATCTCTGTCTCACAGCGACACCAGTCTCAGGTCCATGAGGTCCAATCAGATTATAATAATGAAGTGCTTCTGTTTCAGAAGAGGAAGAGTTCCCCGACTGAATAAAGCAGATCCCCCCCCCCCCCCCCCCCCCAACACACACACACACACACACACACACCGCACGCAAAACTTTCAGAAATAAAGAAAAACATTAGTGGAAAGTGTGATGGGATCTTGTCCCCCATAATCAGTCTCTCCATCTCCATCTTCATCTTCTCCTGCTCTGAGTCTCAGTGCATCAGAGGAGAGGTGTGTGTGTGTGTGTGCACAGTCTTTGCATGTGTCTGTCTCTGAGAGTGTGTGTCACTGTGCGTGTGTGTTTGTGCGCATGAGAGTGTTTGTGTCTCTGTGTGTGTGTGCGCGCATACGGCCTGTGGGTGTGTGTGTGGGCGTCTGTAGGCGTTCGTGATCCTGACTCACAGTTCAGTCTGCTGTAGACGCAGAACAACACAATAAACACACAATCGCCTGAGCATCGCTCTGATTGGACCACTGTGTGACACAATTATCATAATCACGATTGCCACAAGAATATGAGCAAATAAATCTTATTTTGCATGATTATTCTAA
>CM075868.1:38342600-38412132 GCA_038021265.1 Cyprinella venusta
ACTTTCTGTGTGAGAAATCATTAGTTATTGATCCTTTATGCTGTGTTGGGGTTTCAACACTTTGACTTCCTATAAAGCATCGAATGTGAGATGACTCCATCAATAGGGAGGTTGTAAGTGGTGTAGTTGGCCCTGAACCCGTGTGTGTGTGTGTGTGTGTGTGTGTGTGTGTGTTTCCTCAGGGCCCGACGGGCACCAGGGGCCGCTGACGGCTCTGGCCTGCAATAAAGAGGGAACGCTGGTTCTGACGGGCTCTGTCGACGGTCAGGCCAAACTCATCAACACATCCACAGGAAAGGTGACCTGATGACCTCTAACCCTAACCCGTACTCAGTGCTGTGGTCTTTATCTGTCAGAAGCCCACCTGCGGGCCAGATCCATTACGCTTTTAAAACAGTACTATCCTATAAAGCTAAACTTGACTAACTATATATCATTTGAAAGATGACAATCTCTAGTTTCCATATTTGGTGACTGATTTTCAAAAGGAATCACAGAGGAGCCGAAACTTATCAATTTGCAACAAGAATATTTTCATTCTCCTAAGGCGTGTTCAGACCTTTATTTTGAAATAGTGACGAACATGAAAAATCCTGAAAGAAGGGTAGAAACCTCCGTTTATTTTCATGCCAAGAGTTCAAAGGATAGCATCCATTCAATTAATTTAGAAAAAAGGTCTGAACTTTTTTTTAATGTAAAGAGAAAGATTATATATTTGCCATTTGTGATGTGGCAGCAAGTTATAACACACAGAGTTGTTCTTTTTATGTTTCTTAAAGATTTAATTCAGATCAAAAGCTGCAAAACTTCTCATATTACTTCTGAAATTTTACTTCATTTTTTTACATTCTACATTTTCATAAACTCAAACTTTTATCACTTTTTTTCTTTTTCACTTTCTTAATTTATTTCACTTCTACAAAAATCTGCCAAATGTCTTCTCAGTCTCAGTCTACTCACTCAACTCGGTTCAGCTGTTCAGAAACTCAAAACTCACTTTCCCATCTCAAGGTTAGTCAACTCAGAGTTGAAGTTTTAAGTCAGGTTGGACCTGTTTATTGACACGAGCCCCTAGTATTGGTCATAGTGTGAGTGTCGGGAAGCGAGACGATTACAGATCTGGATGTGAGGAATATCCTTATCGTTCAGTGTGGATTCCAAGCGTTAGAAATGGACGCGATCCGATGTAGATTATCACTCGAGCGCTTCACATGTTCTTCAGTGTGATTGATTGATTTTTCTTCTTCAGGTGTTGTGTTCATTCTCCATTGAAAACACTGAAGCGAAAGACTCGACGCGGGAGCAGGATTCCAACTCTGTAGAGTCTGTGGGATTTTGTAATGTGTAAGTAAAGCATATAATCTCTCCTGCAGACGTAATGGTGTAGTGTTTTGATGTAAAGCTAACACACATTGATCAGCCAGTCAGACTTCATCATGATCCTCAGTGATCTCTGTCACAGCCAGTCTCCGAGCACAAGATCCGCCTCCTCATTAGGAGATGACGAGCTCTGATTATATTTATTAAGTAGTAAAAATGGCCAAAACAAGCGTGTGTGTATAAGTCTGAAGCAAGGGCTGCTGGGACGACACTGTCCCGCTCCTCACAGACGGCGGGTGGAAGGAGAGCTCGTTCTGTGCTCCATACGTCATTACGCCATCTCTACATCAAAACTTTCCAGTGTCAGTTTTCAGTCCAATCAGGTGTTTCCGTGTCCTACTGAATGGATTAGAAAAGGTTTAACCCTTTAAAATCAGAATGAAAATGAAATCTGATTGGGCTGATTTATTCTGATTGATGTGGTTACATTCGGCTTTTCTTCTAATTCCAACTAATCTTGTTCTGCTAATCCTATTATCAGGGTCCACGCTTTACATCTGTAGCGCTTATTACAATACATGTTGTTTATACAGTACAAGCAGCTTTAGATTTAAATAATGTTGTAAACATCAAATATGATCATCTATACAGCAGTTCTAGAGGAAGTGGTGATGTCATCCTCATCTCAGTGCAGTTAGATCAATAATACTGTCCAATATGAAGTTCCTCCAGATAATGGATCCAGAGGCGACAGAAACCCAAACTCCATCAGGGACAGAACGGAGGAAACACCAGACTCAGACTCGGCCAACGGTGTGTGCTTATGATTCAGGCAGGGCCGTCACTCGGATTTTCATTTTAGGGGGCTAAATGAGGGTATGATATATATATATAGATACAGTATATTTCTTTAATAATATAATAGAGGGTAACACTTTAGGATCTAATGTTCACTATTCCCCAGTTTCATAACATGCAAAGGCAGGGTTTTATAATCACTGTGGTCCCGAATGTGAAGTAGGGTAGTCAGGGGGGTTCAGGCTTTCTCTGATCTACATATGTGCATTTTAGGATGTTTTAAAGTCTAAAAAAATTGGATAACAGCTTTAAAACCCTGTCAGTGTGCAGCTGTCCTCATATTTCTCTGTCCTCATCAGCATCAGCCTCCTCTTCTCTTTGTTTTTATCTTGCCCTGTCTCTTCCTCTCCTGAAGCTGAGCTCGGTCTGATAAAGGCTTTTCATTTCTTAACATTAACATTTGACCTAAAGATGTAAAATATGAAATGTTAAGTTTAGCTACTTGCATCTTATCTCTCACTTGACCGTACGCGTTGAGACGCGCTGTTAAAATCTGTGAACATAAAGCCCGCCTACTTTGATTTGATTAGTCATCTCTAATATTCTGACACTGACGAGCAATGACAGACCAATGAAGCTCAGATGAACACACACAATGGATTGGTTTCATTGATAATAATATTTCATGTGGCTGGACTCATTAGAAGTGTTGTGCTGTGTTCCAGGTTGCCTCTGGTTGCTGTTGCGTATCTGGACGGCACACTGGCCATTTATGATCTGAGTTCACAGAGCCTCAGACACCGGTGTAAACATGAGGTAAAAGCTGAGAATACATTTAAATATGGCACGTAGACGTCTGGCCTTATATAACGTGTGTGTGTGTCAGGTTGGGTTGGTCCACCTGCAGTGGGAAGAGGCGTCCGCTGTGGTGTCCACCTGTAATCTGGCCGGTGTGGTGACTCTGTGGGACGCTCGCTCGGGAATCCTGATGTCGGAGTATCATGGACACACTGCTGAGATCCTCGACTTCGTGCTGAACAGGTGTGTGTGACACTGAGGCGATCAGGAACGCACAGATATGCTGTTTTGTCTTGCAGTCTTTGTGACATTGATGCCTATTAGAGAAAGAGCTCATGTGACAATGCACTGCTTTGCATATAAACTAAATATGTTTTATAATTAGTTTATTTACCAGTAATGCGATAATGTACATGAGATTTAAAAAGCCTAAACCGTGTTTGACTGACAAGTGGCCATTTGGAAATGGGTGTTTTATTTATTTCACATGTTTGATTAAAGCTCCTGATTCACCAGAGTTTCATGTTTTAGGGGTCACCACTGTTGTCACGATTCCTAAATTATGACTTCGATACGATACCAGACAAAAATACCTCGATACCGAAACTGAATCGATCTCAAAGGTCACTTTATTAAAGGAGCTGAATGTAAGAAATTTATTTCAATTAATCATAAAATTGGCCCTGATATGTCACTAGACATGTTCATTTCTAATACTTATATCACTGACAACAGTCGTCCAGCCAGGATATTGTCATTTAAGAAGTGAAGTTTCAGTCCTCAACTGAAGTTGATGTTGTCATGTTGCGTTTTGGTCTGAGGCTCCGCCCTCCGCTGATCGACCAATCACAGAGTCAGTAGTGTTCTGCTCTAGTTACCACAGCTGCAGATACAAGCGTGTCGGATAACAAAATGTTGGATCCTGCAGCTTATCTGGCAACCTCGAGTCAGGGGTGAGGGGATACACCGCTATACAGTCATTTGTAAGATTGATTGCAGTACCAGTTTTGGCCACAATCTTCCATACAGCTTCCTTAAAGGTGCAGTGTGGGATTTTTAGGGACATCTAGTGGTTCGGTTGCGAGTTTGCACTAATGGCATCATACACCCACGGCTCACCCCTCCCTTTCGAAGAAGCTACAGTTGCTAAAACGGGACAAACATCTCGTCGGCTGAGACAGCAGAGAATAGCCAGAGGAAGACAAGAGTGTGTAACATTGTCACTGTTTCTGTACCACAGTCCATTATAAAGCACATCATGGATAACGTCTACAGGTCTACTTAGTCAGGTGAGGACCAAGGGTTTTAATATATAATATATTAATGGTAGTAATCAGTTGATTGTCTCACAGACGTAACCAGCAGCACATTTCTTCCCACGTAGCAAACCCAGAATGCAGTGAGGGAGAAGAACCACATGATAACTATGCAGCTATATGTTTTTTCTAACAGGGTAGTAATAGACCCCTTTTCAGTTGGTAAACATGGTGATGTTTTTTTGTGGGCGGAGCTTCGGTGGAGGCAGAACGATCCTCGGGCCGCTTCACTAACACTAGTTAGCAAGTATTGTTAGCTTGTTTTTTAACAATGACTGGAGAAAATCCAATTTTATCTTAATGTGTAAGGTCACATTTACTGTCCAGGACCGCGATTGATATTTCCAAAAGAAATTTTGTCAAGTTTGTCCATAAAATTCCAATTAAAGACTAAACATGTTTGCTTCCTTGATGTGTTCTGTCTTCATCATGAGTAAAATATAAAAAGAGTAGTTCACTTAAAAAAAAAAAAAAACTTTTGCTGATAATTTACTTGCCCCCATGTCATCCAAGATATCCATGTCACTCTTTCTTCAGTCGAAAAGAAATTAGTGTTTTTGATGAAAACACTTCCATGGACTTCAGTGGGAACCAAACGTAGGGCTGGGCGATAAAACGATAACGATAATTATCGCGATATAATTTTTCTCGATAAAACGATATCAAGAGGTCGATAAATGTTCGATAATGTTTATGTGCCAAAAGCGGAACGAAACTCATTTGAACTGCGCGCGCCACACGGAGCATTTATCCGCTCGGCTCAAAGTCCAAACGGCAGTGAGCGCAGCGCGAGCTCGCTAGAGCAGACTCGATTGCTTTGATCGTCTCGCTCAAGACATCCAGCGAGAAGCGCTTGAGTTCAGCAGAGAACACAGATGTCAAGTTTAAACCAGTTTAGGGCAGATGAAACACCGCTGACAAAAAGGAGAAACACTGCGTGCAACGATCCAGTCAGAATCTGATTTGATACTGAATCCATTTAGCCATGGATTTACTGTAAGGTTAGCCAAGTAAATATTAACTGCACCTTGAAATGTGGGATATACATATTTAATTGTATAATATTATTAATGTAGACAATTCATTAAATGTCTTATGGAATATGAGTACAGCATTTAATAATGTATTTAACTGTTAGGCCACTGTTTTCATACAAATACCACAGAAAACATAAAGTTACATTTTGCCATGATAGTGAGGTGCTAAGATATAGGCTATACCTGGATTTATCTGTGGTTATCATGATCTAAATGCATGAGACTGGATGGCCAATGGTTAATTTTAATACAACTCAGTCAGAATATTACTTTTGCCAAATAAAAATGTGGTCGTTACATTTAAAAAAAAAACAGATGTTACTGTTTTTGTTAATGAACATAAATTTAACATTAGCTTAGTATTAGCTTGAGTTAGGATGCAGATTTACTGTCAACTCACTGTCAAATATGCATTTGAGACAAAAGATGTAATTTTAATATTGCAGCCTGCACTGCAAACTGTGCCGAAGAAGTATTTTTCTATTCATATATTTATTTTAGGGAAAAATGTTTTAGGGAAGAATGTTCTACCTCATATTTGTGAAATGTTCACCTGTTTGGCAAGTGTTTGTCATGATATGTTCTGACAATAAAGAGTAGTTTAAAACCACAATTTACGCTCTGGTTAATACAACTTTCATTTAGGAGCAAAAATCTGCCTTTAAACTTGAAAAAAATAAAGATTTGACATATATTGTGATAATTATCGATATCGACTGATATAAAAAAAATTATCGTGATAATTTTTTTTGGCCATATCGCCCAGCCCTAACCAAACGGTTGAAGGTCCACAAGACAGTTTCAGTGCAAACGGCTTTAAACGATTCCAGATCGTTTCGCTGGATAAGACCCTTATTCAAACCCGGATACTGAAACTGTCTTTTGGAACTTGAACCGTTTGGTCCCCATTGAAGTCCATTATATGGAGAAAAATCCTGGAATGTTTTCATCAAAAATCTTTTTTTTTTTTTTTCGACTGAAGAAAGAGTGACATGGATATCTTGGATGACATGAGGGCGAGAAAATTATTAGCAATATTTTTTTTAAAGTGAACTCCTCCTGTAATTTGTGCAGTAATCCTTTGATTGTTGATGATGGGTCTGTCTCGTCCACAGGGAGGCGTCAGTCGCAGTCACTGCCGGAGGAGATCATAAAGCCAAAGTTTTCGTCCTGCAGAGACCTGACCGGTAGAGAGCGGGAACACGACCCCTGACCCCTAACTCAAACCTTGACCCCAAACCTGGACTAGTAGAACGACAGAACCCGAACCTAGACCCGGACTGGTAGTGACAGAACCCGACCCCTGACCCACACCAGTAGAACGACAGAACTCCAACCCTGACCCCTGACCCGGACCGGTAGAGTGACGGAACCCGAACTCTGACCCTGACCCCTGACCCGGACTGGTATAGCGACAGATGTTCATCCTCGCTGGAGCGCTGGAACTGTAGATCTTCCTCACTGACACACCATCACCTTTAAAAGGAAACTCTATAGACTGTCTGTGTACTCCTGTTGGACTGTTTGTTATCCGTTTAAGATCTTTATAATTGGGACGTACACTATACAGCCAAAAACTATTCTAGTGATTTCTGTGAGAACAAATATGAATGCTGTAGCAGACAGTGACATCATGGAGAACTGTTCTCTGCCCAGCACGACTGACCCTAACTCCATCTGTGTCTAAATCTGATGCTCTTGTGTTTTGTTGAACGTTTAGATTGTTCTTCTTCACTCAGTAAAGCATCACAAACCTCCACAAACTGATGCAGTATAATTAAAAACATCGCTCTGTATGTTCATTAATACCAGTCCTCACAGAAATACTGCAATAATCAAACCCATTAATTAGAAAGAGATGTCCACATTTGTTTAACCACGTGCTGAATGACAATCATTATAGTGAAACCGCACATTTCCCCATCGGCTCAGATTAAAGCTGCTGTGTGTGTGTGTGTGTGTGGGTGTGTGTGTGTGTGTGTGTGTGTGTGTGTGTGTGTGTTTGCTCGTTACGGGTCAGTTTTCCTCTTCTTCTCCACCGCCCTGTCCATCATCATCATCATCATCAGCGGTGACGCGTGAGGATCTGCCCGTAGGCGCTCTTGGTAAAAGTTGATTGCAGACTGGGTTAGCCATACATTCTGCTGTATTTAATGGCATGTTGAAACAAAACGAGTGGCCAACCTCTTTCCCCCTCTATAACAAGTAACTTTCAGTGATTAAACATGCTAGAAACGTGATGAGTGAATAAACACAAGTGATGTTAATCCAGCTGAGGTCGCGTTGAATCCCCTCCGTGTCCCTAAACTCAGACTCGCGCTCTTAACCACTCGGAAATTTGACTTGTGTTCAAGTGTGCCTGAAGGCTGTAATTTGTGTGTGTTTTAAATGAATTATTATTTTAAGCAGATTGCCCTTTAAAATAAACTTCTAAATATCTGAAGTAGGCCACGCAATTTAATTCTGGTGATTGTAATTAAGTGATAAGTTGCAGACGCTGTCTCCCAGTGTGTAATATTGCATGAAGGGAATGTCCTGATCTTGAACATAATGACTGATGGGATAAGCTTATCCTCCAGGAGCGGTGTTTATCAGACCCGGGACAGTCCTGTCATGCACACACACTCGCTCAAGTGTCTGAGATCACGTGTGTGTGTGTGTAATGGAACAGACCCAGTTCCTGGAAGTGCTGCTCTCTTATTTCATGCTTCTCTTGGTGGACTAACTAGTTAGTCATGGGAGTTTTAATGATGGCGCTTGTGAAATAAGTGTGTCAGGATACTAGACGTCTCTCAGACTGTGGGTTGGTCCTTACGGTGGATCAGCTCTTAAACTGCACATGCAGCACTAATGTTGTTCATGCAACCAGTTTTGTCCGAACAGCTGATAGATGACTTGCTGCGTCTCAAAGTGTCATGTTTCGGTTTAAAACAGCTGCACAAAATGATATTTGGTATTTGATGCCATGATTAGTGAACATGAGATCTAGTCAGACTGTGTTTGATACCCCACTGTATTGATCTCAGACTGGTCTAGTCTTGATCCGTCACACACCAGCCTGTTCCTGTAGCCGTGTACGGGTGTTGCTCAGAGTTTTACCAGTCACGTTTCCGTTGGACTTGCCACCGTTCACTTTCCCCGCAGCTCTGTTTCTCTCCAGCTGTCGAGGATCTGACTGTGACGAAGAATCGGACCTGTAATGGACAGTTTACTGACCCTGCCTGTAATCGGTTCTTACACTGATTTGACAGGATGGTGATGAGGACCTTCACTTCAAGCCGAGTGACAAAAGGTACATTTTGTGTATGACTTTTCGTTTGGTCTATAAAAAACTTTTCAGGAAACTCGGCATTCATGAAGAAATGTTGAATTTATGGTCTGGAGATCCTCGTTCACGACTGATGTAAATCTTGGACCATTTTCAACAAAAAGGTATTTTACCATCTGTTTTTATTTGTCATGTTTATGTTGGCATTCTAACATTTAAAAGATATTTTATAGACTAAAAGTTGTGTGTAATATTTCAGAGGCGAAAGTGTGTTTTTAAGTTGATGCTGAAAATGCTAAATGTTACAATTATATTCCAAATGGAACTGAATGCTTTCTTTGCTTAAGAGTGTGATGACATCAGGGAATAGCTATTAACTGTGTAGATCATGCTTATCTAGGATTGAACGGTGTATTAGAAGCTCAAACTTTTTTGAACGTGTGCAAATAAGCCCGATCAGAAGATCTGCTACGCTGCGTACTATATTGGAGGCGTTAAGCAGTGTAAAAGAGTCATGAGAACTCCTGTTATTAGAATCAAGTGTTCGTTTGTTTATGAGGTATTTGAGCGGTTAGCAGGGCCGATAGACTCGGAGCTCGAGCCGCTGTGTTTCCACTATCGATACCCTAAAACACTCACACACAGACCAACACAATCCCACTGTTTCACCAGCACAGAGCAGCTAGCAGACTGAACTACAGCCAACATGCCGAAGCAAAGCGATGATCATCTGCTGCCTGCCTCCATTTATTTGTGATCATAGCAATGAAAAACAAAACAACCCCAAAGGCTTGCACATTTAGAAAAATACTGTTCAAATATATTTTACACTACATTCATTTTCCATTAAATTATGCGATCTGAGAAGGTTTGAGCGGTCACTTTAATATCATCCCTTCAGTCGGAGCAACAGAGGGCGCTCACGGACACAAATCAGGAGTTAGCTGAGGCCGCATGTGCAGAAGGCTCAAGGCTGTATCAACAAAGACAGATTCAACATGAAACCAAGTAAATGCGCAGTTATGATTATACACGCTTTGTCGAAGTTGACATCTGTATATATTTATTATGGTGAAGGTTATGCGTAGTTGGAGTGCTGTCCGGGTGGAGGGCCCGAACCCAGAGGACGCCCCGACGGGCTGATAGAGGAACGAAGGTGTTCTGCTGTTATTCATCTTGTCCTGAGTCCATTACTGTTGATCTCATTGATGTTGTGCTGATTGGGTTAATTATCAGCACCTCCCGAACCTCGTTAATGAAACATTGTTCCTTATGAAAGTGTGTTTTGAACTGAAATTTAAATGTTTTTAATGTTGAGGTAGTGGCAGTATCTACAGCTGTCATAATGTTTAAAATCAGCACTGAACGCTTTCAGAGGAAGGAGAAACATTTTTTTATCTCATGTTGACAGAATTTAAGTAGTGACATGGATCTCATTGTTCAACACTATGTATTGATTTTTTAATCAGTGATGTATGACTCTGCTCTTCACACAGATTGAACTTGTCTCACCATGGACGTTTTGCGTGGGAGGTCGTGGTAATGGCTGCGGCGATGCGAAACGCCTCTGTGGAAGCTCAGCTAATCTACGCGCTCACGCTGCCCGTGTCCTGCGCTATAATCCTGACCAACCTGCTCCTCATCCTGGCCATCGCCTGCAGCCGTCAGCTTCACAGCCCGCAGAACTACTTCTTCGTGAGCCTGCTGGTGGCCGACCTGTGCACGGGTGTCGCTCTTCCCTTCATTCCCTGGATGGGCCTGAACCGGCCGCTCAGCTTCTCCTCCTGCCTGCTGGTGCACGTTTTCCCCAACTTCCTGTTCCTGGCCTTCCTCTCGAACCTAGTGCTGGTGCACTACGAGCGTTATCGCAGTATCGCGAGTCCCCTCCGGCGCGGACAGCTCTGGCTGCATCGGCGATTCGCTCTGGCTCTGCTAGCCGCGTGGATGCTGCCGCTGCTGTTCGCTCTGTTGCCTGCCTTCGGCTGGAACAACAAGGTGATTCGTGACCGGAACGGTTGCTGTCCCGAAACCAATAGCACGGCTCAGTCTGACTGCGCGGCGCCGTCTGGAGAGCGTTGCTGTACGTACCGAAGTGTGTTCCCGAACGCTTTCATCTATCTGGAGGTGTACGGCCTACTGGCACCCGCCATCCTCTCCATCGCCGCCATGACGTGCCGTGTGCTGTGGATCACCCGAGAGCAGCTGAGGGACATCCAGCGTCTGCAGCGGGCCGTGGCTAATAAGGGATTCAGACGGAGACTGGAGATGCGGTACGCTTGTTGCGTGGCGGCCGTTTCCCTCACCTTCTTGGCCTGCTGGGTGCCCTACATTGTTTACACTCATATAGGCATGGAGTTCCTGCTTCGTCGAGGAGGAAAGAGCGATCGCACGGGCCACATCGTGCTGTCCTGTGTCGGGGTCGGGGGCGTCGCGGTCGTGCCGCTGCTTCTGGGACTCGCCAACAGGGAGTACACCGATCCGGTCAGGAAACTGGTCCGCAAACTGCGGCGCCGCTGCGGAAACACAAGTGTGCAGATGGACTCCAGGAACAAATGATTAAATGTGGGAGACAATAACTTTTTTAATCATGCAATTTCAACTTTGTAGAAGTTCTACATTCACACACTGCATGAAAGGGAATACTCGAAAAAACACAATAGGGTCCGTTTTTGAATGGATTGAACCTGCGCTATCGAGGCTCTCAGCCGTTCAGACCTGTGCAGTGGCTCATCTGAATACAGCACTGATTTACTTCTATTTTGTGGAGTGGTTCCCAGTGTTTTGAAACAGGTTTTCTCTCATAGACAGATGCCCTAACATTCTGTGTTGGATTTTCCTGATGCTGAATTCATCGGTTCCCGTGTGATGACCTGCAGAGCCTCCTGCGTGCTTTGTAGAGGGACGATGGTCTGCTGTTGGTATGGAATATATATTTTTTTCTCCCAAAACATTTACCAAAAAGATCTGTCTCATTCAATTCTAGAATATTCCAGCTTTGGAACAAGTTACTTCAAGGAGTTCTTGAGGCAACAGTGAGCTTCACTGGATGATGATAATTTCCTGTCATCCTCCCATTAACTCTTTTGTTGTGATTTCCCTAGCAAGTTTGAGATGACAAGCCCGGAGCTGTAGTAAGATAACCAGGCCGGTGAGGTTTGAGATTGCTGGCATTATACAGCACAAATCAACAACCAGAGGCGCAGTTGCCAAAAAGGGTAAAAATACTAGAACAAGAAAAAGTACTTTCTTGGAAAAATGCAAATGGATAATTAATTCAGATCTGATAAAACTTGAGCTCGAGCAGTGGTGAATAACGAAATGTTCAAGAGGAACATCTCATCCTGTCAATCATCCCTCAAGTACTCACTAGTGTCTGTTAAGTTGTATGGCCATAAAAGTCACAAAAAACACATTTTTCAACATTTGAAATAAATCCAGTAATGTAAAGTAGTTGGCGGAACGTCGCCGAGTGTAACAGAAAATCAGGTTGTCATTACATTTATTAAAGTGTTAAAAAACAATGCATATAAGAATGCAAGTCAAGTCATTTTTATTTATATAGCGCTTTTTACAATACAGATTGAGCAGCTTTACAGTGATAACAGAAATATAATGCAACAAAGTTTGTTTCTGCTGTACTGCAGATCTAGAAGAAAACAGCATCACGGTCCAGTAAGTTCAGTGCTGGTTCATAACTGTTGTAAAAAAAGATATTTAGTTCATTTATATATATATATATATTTAACCGCTCTGGAGAAAACCGTGATGTCATGGTACAGCTCAGTTGAAGATGGTGTTTGTTGAGGATCAGTGGATCAGGGGAGAGTCTAGATGACGCTTCAGTTGTGCTCGTGTCATGCGCAGGTCCTCCATCTGATCTGGATACGGCCGACTACATTAAACCTCGTTTATGCAGCCTAACAAAACATTTAACTGATTAGGAAAATATAAATTGGTCATGTTCTATGTGTGTTTTTATTCTAGATTTAAACTGACAGTGTGAGTCTGCTCCTCGAGCAATGCAAGTGTAGGGGCTAAATATCAACCGGCTGGAGTTTGGAGATCACAATAGACGACGTGAAGGACTATAATGCCTGAAGAGTTCGCTCAAGTACTGCGCAGATAACCCATTCAGTGCTTTATAAGACCAGCTGGAGTTTGTTTATGAAGCGTGCAGGGCGACCACCCAGTAGAGCATTACAGTAATCGAGCCTTGATGTCATGAACGCATCAACTAACTGTTCCGCATTCGTCAATGAGAGCATATCATTTAGAGATATTTTTAAGATGGAAGAATGCGGTTTTACAGATGCTAGACACGTGGCTTTCAAATGAGAGATTGGTATCAAAGAGCCGACGGAGACTGGACAGAGCAGCCATCAAGTGTTAGTCGTATTCAAGGTTACTACATCATGAGCTTTTTTGCCCAATCATTAAAAACTCAGTTTTTTCAGAATTGTAAAAAAAATTGAGTATCTATTAACAGAAATGCAATATGACATCCATAACTGTTTTCAGTGGTGTATAAATCACTTACTTAATAAACTATAATGTTTTTATTACCTTAGAAGGAGATATTTATATCTGGCACCCCTTCTATGAAGGTCGACATTATTGTGACGTCGTGTTTGTTTGCTTATTGTTTATGTAGTATTTATGCTTATATCTGCCCTCAGTTTTACATCTGACTTGTCCATTTTAAAAGCTCTTTCAGGAGCATTGTAAATAAGTGCACATTAAACCCGGAGTGATGAGACATTTAGTTTGTGGAAAAACTTTGTGAAAGGATTTATGGACGATGAGGCGACTGCTTGCAGCACAATATTCTCCCTTGAGAAACACCCTCTATTATTCTTGTCCTAGCCGTTCTTTCATAAATAATACCACGCTCCCTGATGTGGTGAATTGTGCTAAATCTCAAGACACTGTCATACCTTCTTCCCATGCAGACATTCTTCTTAATTACAGAAAATTATCACTTCTAAGTATGGAAGTGTTTTTGTATGCCATAGAGAACATTCTTTGTCCTTATATTGGGGCTTTTTGGTCTGGAAGGATGAGGGATGCTGTGGTTAAATTTGTAGAAATCTGAGCAAAAGATAACAAATTTACATTGGTATGACAGTGACGAAAAACAGCAGTGTAGGAATTCCAGATAAACTGCAGAAGAGACATTTTCAGAGGCTAATACTTTGATTCAATGTTGTGCTAAAGAATAGTGGATTATTTGCCTGCTGTAAATAATTTAAAGGAAAATGAGCAATATTTTATCATAATAAAGTTGTCAATCATCTTAATGCCTTAATAACACATTAGTTTTGGTTAGGCTGAAGTCAAGCTACTGGTTTGTACCACAATATCGCACGGGTTGCTTCAAGTATACTGTATAATCCTTATTCCAAATCTGGAGAAAACCTATTTAAATGTATTTATGGCCTGTTTGTTACATTTTGCTTTGTGTATAACCAGTAAAGTTAGTTTGCCTGAAACACATTTACACGTGTAAACCACATAAAAAACCCCACCTTTCTAGATTAGTTTGACTTCATAGGGGTTTAAACCTGACATAAAAACTAAAGTTTGTTTGGATCTTTCTTGTTTGAAACAGAATTGCTTTTTGTTGATAATCCCATTCGGCGGAAGGCTTTGTTCATCCACACATCTCGCAACTTTCTCAACCCACTTCCCCGATCCTGAGCTGTACGGATGCGTGCGCACTGATGGCGTTGTGGAGGACAGCAGAGAAGTGTTGCATTCTTAGTTTATACTCTTTAAAACTGGAGATCTTCTCACATATCCATTTTTGTTTCCACATACAGTCTGTATTTTTTTAAATCTTGCTTGAATAATTCTTAGTATTATAAGGTACATGTGCAGATGATGCCCACATACAGGAGAGTTTGGAAAGTTTGTCTTTAGACTCTCAGTTGGTCCAGACCCCGCGGATGATGAAATGGATGTAGATGATACTGTGCAGCAAAGGGAAAGCTGAAGCCTGAGCCTGAAATGGAGAAATCTGTATTGTTGCTGCCTAAAAGCTGCCTTGGTCATATGGACACGAGGAGAAAACAAATGTAAAGTTGAGGAGAAGCAGGCCAGCTCTGGATGGGTGTCAGGAGGATGTGTTTTGGCAGCAGAAAGAGAGAGAGAGAGAGCATTCCAGAGTGGGATGTCTACTACATCATTTTGAGTTGGTTTCCGTGGTTTAGTGTGTACGCAGATATTTTTTTCGAGACGCCGCCGTGTTTACGGACTTTTTTTTTAGAATGAGGAAAAAAAACATCGGATTAGGAAAGCGCTGGCTTCGTGTGGACGTGGCCTTAATACGTTGGTAAAGTATGTAGTACGCAATTTTATTAGATGCTGTTTTGCCGTAAGTGACGCGTTCTCAGCTACGCAAACAGAGCGGTTCGAATATGACAGTTTTTCCCACCGTGTGGCAACTTTAAGTTCAGGACAAAAACTATCTCCAATAGTTAAAATGTTAATATAGTGAAACCCTGCAGATAAATATAAGGTGAAAAAGATATGATGATCAGACTACTGAAGAGGTTAAGAACACTGACGAACCGGCATTCAGTGGAGCAATCCCCGACAGGCTGAAATCACGGATGAAACCAACAGAAATTGAAAACTGAGACTTTGTTTTATACACCCAAATGAACCTGCGCTGTCTCGTTTGTCCTCTTTGCTCTGAGATGTGTTTTTCACTGCGTGAGAACATTGAGTATATTTTATTTCCAATAATCCGAGTAAGGTCTTAATGGCAGTGATATGTTTACATGAAATGTGGTGAATTTTTAACAGAATTGTTTCAAATAGGCAATCTGTCCAGGGACGCCTGCAGTTTCCCAGGCTCAGGGGTCATGATTAGGGACCTCATGATTGTGGAATGGTGTCATACAATTGTGATTAACAAATTGTCTTTTTTAGTTTATCTTAATCATGTTTTTTTTTCTTTACTTTACAGAGCATGAACATGAAAGTACATCTACACAAAACAAGCAAACCAGACAATACAACAGCAAATACTGAAGAATGTGTGTAACCTCACAATCTAACTGCTTTATATGAACAATTATAGCCAACTAAAGTCTTACAGAGTACACAGTTGAAATATTTCAAATAATATTTTAAATATTACAATAATTACAAGTGTTTTACTTTAGTTGTGATGGTGTCTGACATACTGTTGTTATTGAAACAGAGTGATTTGTATTATCAGTGCTTAAAAGCTGCCTTGATTATGCAGCCAAAAGGGTAAAACAAATGTAGAGTTGAGGAGAAGCAGGCCGGCTCTGAGGATGTGTTTTGGCTGAAGAGAGAGAGAGAGAGAGAGAGAGGGAGAGCACATTCCAGAGCGGTTCTGCTGCTGGTTCAGCCTTCCATGGAACACTGCGCCATAATAATAATACGTTTATTTTATATAGCACCTTTAAAAGTTGCTTTCTCAAAGGGCTTTACAGGCAAACATAAGTCAAGTCAAGACACTCGTCAAGTCAAGAGAAAAAATATCTGGGAGTGGTACAGGAGCAGGATGGGTTTAGGTTTTGAACTTTGGTCTGGGAGTGGTCCGTGTCATCCTCTCATTCGAAATTGAATGCTAATTTAAAAGACGTGCTGCAAAATGATGCATTGTGGTCATTTGGGCTCCACGTCAGAGAAGTTTCTCTTCTTTGCCTGTCTTCCGTGGGTGCTTCTCAATATCCCTCCTCGTCTCCTCGCTCCTCCGTCCTCCCTCCTATGACCCGGAAACCGATCGAGCTCAGCCATCTTGAAGGACATCTCAATTCTGCGTTCCATTCGACCGTTAGTGAACTGCGAAGTGGACTTCACAGGGTATTTCGCCATCTTAAGTGAGATTCCAATCCGAAGGGAACGAACATGTTCAGTTGGAAGGGCACTGCAAACGGCGTAGGGAATAATGGCTCGTTTCCACTGAGGGGTACGGTACGGTACAGTACAGTTCAGTACGGGTCGGGTCGGGTACACCATGATCAGGCTTGCGTTTCCACCGCCAACAGTACCCTTACTTGATAGGCGTGGTATGCTGGAAAGAAGCGATCGACGTCATTTTCGCGCGAAGAAAGCGACATAGTAAACAACAATGGACAGACAGCAGATCTTGTTCGTGCTTCTCGGCATGTTTGTCACTAGAAATAAGCGCTGGCATTATGCGTTTCCAAGAACCCAGCGCAAAAAATGCGAAGCCAAATCCGACCCAGGAGAATGATCCCGAGGACGCGAGTCCAGTAATTCTGCTAATGGAAAAGCGCGTTCTTGAACGCGGCACTCAGCTCGCTCTGGGTCTGTGACTCCGCCACTCCGGTTATCTCTGTATGTTCATTTTAGGCAACAATAAAACGAAATATGTTCTAAAACACCACTCTGCTTCTTTTCGATTTCATTTTAATACATTTAAAAATTCTAAAGCACACAAATGTGGTTCAGGCAACGCATAGCCTATTGATTATATTCACTGCATGTATTTAACGTTATATTTATAACAAAACTAAATATACAACAACCCTGCCTCTTTTCGTTAAAATTTAAAAATATTAAACATATTCCAGGCAATAGGCTATGTAATGTAATGTATTCCATATCGCATTGGTACGAATGTTGCAATAAACAACATTACAGATGATCTTGTAATAAAATTTAAAAAAAGACAAAACTATCTCTTTTGTTGAATTTCAGTTTTATCAATAATAGCCATTATAAAAGTATAAGTAAAAGGTACAAAAGATATACAGTAAAAAGCTTAAATAACATCAAGAAACAATTCAGTCAGTGAAATATACAAATTCAGCGCTAAAAGATATGAAACTTCACGTTGCCTTCTGCCAAAACTATTGGCCAGGGAACGAATTATATGGCTCGTTTCCACTGAGTTGTACGGTACGGTACAGTTCGGTTCGGTACGCAATTATTTGCGTTTCCACTGTCAAAACTTGTGAATGGTACCAAAAAGCCGAACCGTACCGTACCACTTTTTGGGTACCCTTCCGTTGGGGTACCTAGCACAGTGAAAGGGTACTAAAAGGTGGAGCTAGACTCACTGCAGAACGGTGATTGGTGGACAGAGGATCGTCACTCGCGCGTACTACAAGCGCATTAGAAGCATACAGTTGAAATAAAGTTCTACTGTTATTGTGTCACGAAATGTAGTTTTAAGAGTATTTCAGGCGAGAAAGTAGTTTTTTAAAGCTCAAATCTGTGGTTTATTTATAGATGTATGATAATTTGCCTGAGATCCATTCCAAGCGATCACCGGACGCTCGCGCTCGTGTCCCCCGCCTGGAGCAGCCTTTCCTCGGCTAGTCGTTCTGATGTTTGCCGCTGACTCGGCTGACACGTCTCATATGAACATAATATATTTTCGTCTTGTATAAACCTTACAGGTGATCTTTGGTCTCGTGAAACTATGAACATCGATACATCACTTCACAGGAAGTGGAGAGCGGAATCACCAAACTGTCATTGCGCGTCACGTCATCACCAGTCAGAGCGGTCGTAAATAACGATGGAGGAGTTTATGTTTGTGTGTAAGTATGCATACATTTTGTCATTATTATACTAACTAAGTATTTTTTTAACGGTTATTGGGGTGAATATTACATTTACATATGCTATTTTTTGTATGTCCTTGGGACTTTATAAACGATTACCTCAACCATTTACCTCAGAATTTACCTTATCATATTTTTATTTATTATTGTATATTATATATATTTTAAATGTGATATTAAATTCAATTGAAATATTAATGTAAGCCTATATCTATTTGTTTTATTATCATAATCTGCGGAACCCCGTACCTTAACTTAACTGATGACGTTTGCAGAGCATTCCAAATGAGCGGTATTGTCAGCGAAGTCCACTTCAACTGATGTACCGTGTTCAGGGAGTAGGGAGCAGTGAACACTGCGTAGGGACCCTGTCGAATGGAACGCAGCTTAAAAGCCGAAGAGAACCGTGGTGACAGTCAGGGGGGTGGCTGGCAGGAGGATTTTGGAGTGGCAGTGATTTGCAGCTGGTAATGGATGGTAAAGAGGTTCGATTGAGTAAGAGAGTGGCCTATCTTAAAAAGCGTTTAACAAATGAACGTGAACTAGTTTATTTTTAGATATGTGAACTTAGTTCCTTTTAAAAAAAATGAACATGAACTAGTTCATTATCATCTGTGTGAACTGAACTTCGAGCTAGTTCTTTTTAAGTATATGAACTGGCACAACACTGACCACAAGAAGCATATTTCGCCCATAGACTGTAATAGATTTCGCCTCAGATTCGCTATATGGACGAGAAAATACTGGCAACAATTTTTAATGGAAAATGGCTTGATATTGTCAGAATGTGGACATTTTTTATAGCAAGGGTTAACAGTGCAGTTATTATCAATAAAAACTGTGACTAAGAGTGAAAAATTACGTCCTGTGTTCTGTCTTTTAAACTTCTCCTCAACGTCCAGTTGCATCAATGAAATGATAGTAAAGTCAGTCCACGGCTTCAAATGTTTGTTTCTGAAGTCACAATTTAGCACAAGTAAAATTGAAAAAAGGGAGAAAAAGGCAACTATACATTGATAATGTAACTGGAAAAACAAGAAAAATGAATGTCTGGTTTCCTTTTTTCATTTGCATTTTATGGTCCGAAAATTGAATTGTGAAGCGTTACACGGACCCTTTTGCTTTATATAGAGATCTTTTATTATGTAATCCAGCAGCGGAAGTGCTATCCCCCGTTTACTCCCGCATCCAGCCTGCGTTTTCTTGCTTTTTGAATGACACAATTTAATAATTAAGTTTCTACATACTTAAATTGGATAAAAGCAATTGAAAGGTGAGATTTTATGCTTCCAGAGTTATCGGTGTGTCTAATTTAAACACAACATGATGCATTTCGCGCGTTTAAAAGGATCTGCTGTTACTTCATCAAGAAGCTAACGTTAACCTGATAGCTAGCATAGTTTACTAAACTAGCTATGAATGCATATCATTTTCTAAACATAGTAAAGAAACATATTTAAACCAGGTGTCTTTACCAGATGAACCTCTCAAACACAGATGAGTCATTTTAGTATTATTTATATACATTATAATCTTTAATTTATCAGTTAAGGTTTTACTAATTTAACGTCACTACGTGTTGTTGTCTTTTTTATTATTTTTTGGTTGTATTTATCTTTAATTTAATTACATTTTAATTTATATGTTTATTTTATTTCAGTTACTGAAAACTGTTTTATAGCAATATAACAACAATGAAGTAGATTTAATATAAATAACAATTACATAAAATAGTCTGTGTGAAAATAATAAGTGATTTAGAAATAAACTCTTAATTTTCCCTTCCTCGGCTTTATGATGAAATATTGTAGTAGTGATGTATGAAAGCGTATTTTTTATTCCAGGAGATTGTAGTTTCTGTTTAGAGGCAGTTTGACAACTGACTAAATCATTGCTTGTGATTTGATTCATGCTAATCTCTTTAATTTTTCAGTCATGTCCTCAGACTCTGTGAAGAAGAGGAAGCCGAAGGTCATCCGAAGCGAAGGAGGAACTCCAGAAGCCAAGCGCGGGCGAGGAGAGAGCGATCAGGTGAGTGTCTGTCAAATGCATTGGAGATGATTTCAGCAGAGCCGTCCACTAATCCTCCACTCGTTCTTTTTCTCCAATAACTCTCATGTGCAGCTGAGTGCAGTCAGTTCAGGAAGGTCAGGTTGAGGCAGGAGCAGGTACAATCCAGAACGTTCCACTCATTTAGGCTTCAGATGTGTTTCTTTCATGAGTTGTGTTCAGATGAGCTCCAGTGAGCTGATATGTTGACGTGAGACTCATGTGGCGTGTGTATGTAGGTCAAGATTCCCGCCGGACCTCATCTTATCGGACAGAGGAAGCTGTTTACAGCAAAGCATCAGGTTCCTATGAGATCCGTCTCTCTCTCCCCCTCCTTCTCTCTCTCTGACAGCGGCAGGGTGCAAAATGAACACTTATTGAGCACCAAATGTCAATGAGTATTGTAATTTGGCCATTTTATTTTACAAACGGCAAAGTATTAAACAGGAGATTAAAAATTATATTCTGTATGAATAACATACAATATTAATGTTATAAATAAACTGGCAGTATATTTCTGAGGACATATATATATATATATTAGGGCTGTCAAAACGATTAATCGCATCCAAAATAAAAGTTTGTGTTTACATAATATATGTGGGTGCACTGTGTATAATTATTTTAGATATATAAACACACACACATGCTTGTATATATTTAAGAAATATTTTCATGTATATTCTGTTTATAGGTAAATATATAATTTATATTATATATAAAAATAAATGTTTTATATATAAGTAATTTTTTTTTCCTTAAATATACAAGCATGTGTGTTTTTATATATATACAAAATAATTATACACAGTGCACCCACATATATTATGTAAACACAAACTTTTATTTTGGATGCGATTAATCGTTTTGACAGCCTTAATATATATATATATATATATATATATATAGATTTTAACAACAGAATTATTTATGACAAAAGAAGTATGTACATTATATATATATATATATATATATAGTTATTAAAAGCAATAATTAAAAAAATATTTTAACTTCTAATATTAATTTTAATTTATTCTTACAAAATTATCAACAATAATTTGTTTTATTCTGTTATTTGTTTTACGTTTTTACTTTTGTGCAGCACTTTGGTCGTTATTAAATGTACTATATAAACTAATACAACTAAACTAAACTATCAGTTATGCAGTTTATTGTCATTATGACAAAAATACTTGTTTATAGTATAACAATACGTTTTATTTGTATTATTAGCAATGATACTATATACTATTATAAGACACACTTTAAATGTATAAAATGAGTTGTTATAATAATACAAATATTTGGTATTTTAATGTTATACATTTAAATATTCAGTTACTGTGCTCGACCAAGAATCAAATATCCCATAGAGCTGTAATAATTACTGCTAATGAAACGATGTCATTTTGGATCCTGCTCCGCTGTCGACACCTTTTCTGTTGCACGGGTGAGGAGGGTCATATCTCACGGTTTTATTGTTGGCTCACAGATCTTGTTAAGCTGGTAGGCAGGGCTGTGTGTGTGTGTGTGTTCTCTGGTCACTCTGTGTGTGTGTGTGTCCCTCAGGAGGTCCGTGTGTATAATGAGGAGGTGGAGCTGGAGGGCAGAGACCCGCAGCAGGACTACATGCTGTATAAGGACACGTGTGCCGCTCTGGCCAAACTCATGGCGGAAATCCAGGAGCTGAAAGCCGGCGGCGTGAAAGACGGAGTGAGTTTCACAGTTCCCATGTGTCTGAATCGGATAATGCAATTAAATGGAACTGATCTTTTGCTTTCTGCATCCTAGAGTGTAGAGATCGAGCAGAGACGCAGACAGAGCAGCGTTCATTTCATTACCCTGAAGAAACTCAACCGCCTGGCACACATGCGCCTGAAGAAAGGCCGAGACCAGACGCATGAGGTGAGCACGGACACCACTCGCGTGCTTGATCAATGATGGTTTCAGCCAACATCACTCCTCTCTGTCCGCAGGCGAAGCAGCGAGTGGATGTCCTCCACCTGCAGCTGCAGAATCTGCTCTATGAGGTCATGCACCTGCAGAAAGAGATCGGGAAATGTCTGGAGTTC
Source organism: Cyprinella venusta (assembly GCA_038021265.1). Lineage (NCBI taxonomy): Eukaryota > Metazoa > Chordata > Actinopteri > Cypriniformes > Leuciscidae > Cyprinella > Cyprinella venusta. Next base: position 38,364,831 of record CM075868.1, read on the forward strand.
AAGTGAGTGAATTTTAAAATGTATCTCCAGGCCTGAAAATGTCTAGAGTGAAGAAACATTTTTCTAGGACTGGAACAATACGTGGATGTTCTCGATTACGTGCCGTTTATGTCCATCCCATTCACAAAACAAAACTCTAATTGCTAGTATGGCACCTGTGTGAAGCAGATGTTAAAGGGACACGTGCATTCTGGGAGTTGTTGTCTTTCATCCACATAAGCCACAAATACATTTTCTGGCTTCTCTCAGTCTAGAAAGCTCCAAATTCAAACATAATTTCACATTTCTTCTACATAAATGACCCGTTTTAGACGCACATTCATCTTTCCAGAGGTTAACGTCTCTGTGTTCCAGGTCTCAGCATGAGGAGATCGAGCTGGTGAGTGAGGAGGAGTTCTTCCAGGAGGCTCCGGCTGAGATCTCACGGCCTCACGTCACACGGGACGACCAGCACCAGCTCACGCTCGCACGCCTGGACTGGGAACTGGAGCAGAGGAAGAGGTAACGCACATCAGCGATGCTCCACAGCCCTCAAATACCTCTAAACCTTCAACAACATCATTAAACACAGTCCATAACGCAGGTTGGCGGAGCAGTATAAGACGTCTCTGACCAGTAAGGAGAAGATTCAGAAGGCCATTGAGCAGAAGAGGGAATATCTGAGCAGCCTACAACCTGGACTGCAGAACATCATGCAGGTGAAATATATTTTTAACCCTCTGGGGTTGTTCGTTTCAGAGTCACACTCGGGGTGTTCGGGTCCAAATGGACCCAAAGGGCGGGATTCATATTTAAAAAAAAAAAATTAAAAAAAAATCATTTTTTTTTTTACTTGTTTTTTTATAATATTTTTTATTTTCTTTTTTGGTGTTTTGAGGAAATTTAAATATATATATATATATAATTATTATTATAATAATCAGTGTTGTAGTCGAGACCACCTCACTCGAGTCCAAGACCAGTGAGGGTTGATTACCTAATTTACTTTTATTTACTTAGAGAAATCTTTTTTTTTTTTTTTTTTTTTTTTTACTGAATGTACTTAGAGTTTATAAAATATTATTACTTTAGGGTAAAAAAGCCACATAGTAGGTGGTGTTAAAAGTAATTTTATTACAATTTGTCATGCGCAGTTGCGCACCAGAAAATCACCAATCACTGGGCGTGTCAATCAATTTAAAGAAATATTTTAATAACATACATTAATAATCATGAAAAATATTTTTAATTGAACTCGAGTGGACTCGGGAATAAGTCAGAGTCCTAAAAAAAAATGTTCGAGTACGAGTCAATTCCGAGTCCAAACGCACACGAGTCCATGACAAGACCAAGACCATTAAAATATGGACTCGAGACCAAGTCCGAGACGAGTCCGAGTCTCGAGTACTACAACACTGATAATAATAATAATTATACAATACAATAATTACAATAATATACAATAATTATAATTATGAAAAAAAATTCCCCCATTGAACATAATAGAAAGAATGTTTAATATATATATATATTTTTAAATTTTTTTTAAAGCTGTATTTCATTTTAGAGTCAAGCCTAGGCCTCATAAAAGCAATTTTTGAAATGAGACGAATGCCATCTGGTGGACAAACTGAGCATTTTAAAAATGCAAAACACGTATAATCTGAATTTTTTGGTGTGTTTGTGTATAAAAGTGTGTGTGTGGATGTGTCTGTTTTGCACTCTTGATGTTTTATAGATTCACCCCTTCACTGTTGTGTGCTTTTTTTCAAGATCGTGGCTGATTTGTAGATTGTACGCACAAAAAAACTCACTATTTTCACATTTTTGCCAATTTCCCATTCATTTTCTATGCGGGTCCATTTGGACCCGAACACCCCATCTTATTCTGTTTCACTTAGACAGGAAGAGACTGACCTCTCTCTCTCACAGGCGTCTGTCCCAGTGCAGGAGTATCTGAAGATGCCGTTCGAGCACATGCAGAAGCAGGCCGAGGTCGCCCGTCACCTGCCGCCGCCTCTGTATGTGCTGTTGGTCCAGGTCGGGGCGTACGGACAGGCCTGCGGTAAGAATCTCAGCGGCTCCTGCAAGACCTTGTGTCTCTGATGAATCATGTGTTCACGAGATCATACTAATGTGTGTTTCAGACAAACATCTGTCTGTGAGCATCAGTGGAGACGTGGATGAGGCCAAAGCTCTGTCCAGACCCCCGGAGGACTCGCAAGGTACATGTTGTAACGGTCACTTTATGGTAATTTGAGGTGCAGTGAGAACGTTTGAATTAGGGCTGTGAAATGATTAATCATATTTCAAAATATAAGTTTGTATTTACATAAGATATGTGTGCGTGGTGTGTATAATTATTTTGTATATATAAATACACACACATGCATGTATATATATTTAAAAAAAATTGTGTGGTCAATATATCAAATATTTATACTCATATATAATATTAAAAATGTATAAATATATATAAAGTATATACCTGCAAAAATTTCTTAAATATATACATGCATGTGTGTGTATTTATTAGGGCTGTCAAAACGATTAATTGCTATTAATCGCATCCAAAATAAAAGTTTGTGTTTACATAATAAATGTGTGTGTATAATTATTTTAGATATATATATATATAAATACACACATGCTTGTATATATTTAAGAAATATTTTCATGTATATTCTGTATATAGATTTATATATAATTCATATTATATATAAATATTTTATATATAAATAATATTTTTTGTTCTTAAATATACATGCATGTGTGTTTTTATATACATACAAAATATATATATATATATATTTAAGAAAAAAAAAATATATAAAAATATATATATTATAAAAATAAAATGTGTCAAATATTTATATTTATGTAATATTAATTGTGAATAAATATATATATATATGTATATATATAAAATATATACATGCAAATGTTTCTTAAATATATACATGCATGTGTGTGTATTTATATATACAAAATAATTATACACACTACACACACATATATTATGTAAGCACAAACTTTTATTTTGGGTGTGATTAATCCCGAGTAATCGTTTCACAGCCCTAGTTTGAATGCTTATTTTTCTGCTTTTTCTCACTCCGTCTTTGCGTTAGACTGCGCGTCTTTGATTTGTGTGTGATGATCAGTATTATATCTCATGTCTTGTTTCTGTCTCAGATGACGAAAGTGATTCGGACGCCGAGGAGGAGCAGCTGAACACGGTCAGAATCTGCTTTTATCCTCTCTGGTTCATTATCTTGTAATTTGTGTTTGTGTGCTAATGTTGTCTCTCTCTGTTCAGAAGCGCCGGCGGGCGACTGTAGGAGCTCAACTGGATGACAAGCGTAAAGAGATGCTGAGACGTCACCCTCTCTCGCTCTGCGTGGACCTCAAGTGTAAAGGTGTGTGAGACTGACCCACAGTTCACTGCTGCACCATATTAAACAACTGATTGAATGAATTCACATCATCACTCTCAGTAGTGTTCTTGGACTCAACGTGTTTATTGTAGTTTTCCATTCTTTAAGGCATATAGCGTTCAAAACTGTGGGGTCAGAAAGATCTTTTGATGTTTTTGATAAAAGTCTCTTCTGCTCACCAAGGCTGCACTTATTTGATGAAAAATACAGTGAAAACTGTATAAAATTATGAAATATTATTACTATTTAAAATAACTGTTTTCTATTTGAATATGTGGTAAAATGTCATTTATTCCTGTGATCAAAGCTGTATTTTATTTCAGCATCAGTGTCACATGATCCTTCACAAATCACTCTAATGTGAGGATTTGCTTTCTGATATGTTGAAAACAGTCGTGCTGCTTCGTATTTTTGTGGAAACGGATTCATTTTTCTTTTCAGAATGCTTTAATAAATGGAAAGTTCAAAAGTGTAAAGCATTTATTTAAAATAGAAATATTTTGTGACATTATAAACCTCGCTATTATCACTTTTGGTCAATTTAATGCATACTTGCTGAATAAAAGTAAAAAACTGACTGGTCCCAAACTTTGGAATGATAGTGTATATTATATCATATTATATATATATTTATTTGCTGTCACCTTTAGTTTCACTTTTAAAAAAACTTTTGCTGATAAATTACTCACTCCCATGTCATCCAAGATGTCCATGTCTTTCTTTCTTCAGTCGGAAAAAAATTAAGGTTTTTGATGAAAACATTCCAGGATATTCTCCATATAATGGACTTCAATGGGGTCCAAACGGTTCAAGGTCCAAATGAGAGTTTCAGTGCAGCTTCAAAGGGCTTTAAACGACACCAGACGATGAATAAGGGTCTTATCAAGGGCTCTTAAAAAGATTTGTTAAATTTGATGAACGAGTTCGAACAGGAGAGTCATAAACGCGCATCACAGAACAGAGCAAGGCGAGCATTTGAGCTTATAAAACTTAAACTTTGTTATTTATTTATTAAATGAGCGATGGTTTCGCTTGATAAGACCCTTATTCATCGTCTGGTGTCGTTTAAAGCCCTTTGAAGCTGCACTGAAACTCTCATTTGGACCTTGAACCGTTTGGTCCCCATTGAAGTCCATTATATGGAGAAAATCCTGGAATGTTTTCATCAAAAACCTTCATTTCTGTTCGACTGAAGAAAGAAAGACGTGGACATCTTGGATGACACGGGGGTGAGTAAATTATCATTTTTAATTGAAATAGTTTTGTATGTTTGAAATCATATAGTGATTTTCTGTACTACAGTATATGTTTGTTTGTAATAAATTTTTATATAATTAAATGTATTGTCCCCATAAGTAGTTTTAGCTATTTTTAATTATAATTATAAGCCTCTCTCTCTCTCTCCAGACGGCAGTGTCCTGCATCTGTTTTTCTATTATCTCATGAATCTCAACATTGTGACTGTGAAGAGCAAAGCGTCCACCTCGATGGATCTGTCTGGAGCCGTCAGCGCCGGGTCCGTACGACAGCACCATACCGTGAGCAGTCGGGTGTTTTCTGGAGTTGTGTGTTTTCTAACAGCGGTTACGTGTGTGTCACAGGGAGCTTCTGAACCCGGAGAGTTTGCTGGACTGTCTTTATGCGTCTGATCACGGCAAAGAGACGCCCAACCCTTCCAACCGCTACCAGTTTGATAAAGTCGGGTAAGACCGACGTCTCCACTTTATATTCATCTTATTATCGCCAGAGTTCGAGTGGTACGGACCCCGACTAAGGGTCACGGTGGTGGATGATGTACTGTATGAGATGGGAAATTTTGTTAGCTTGCAAAAATCCCACAAGACACTGTTTCTCTAAGGAATGCAGAACGCAAACGCATTGAAATTGAATTTTTTTCTTTCCATCTCCATGATGTCTGTTAATGCTTTCTGTTGAATAGTAATAGTGACATAAAATGAAATTGATTTTCTGTGCAGAATCACTACGTTTTCGGATTACGTATCAGATCTCGGACATCCATACGTTTGGGTGCAGAAACTGGGCGGCCTGCAGTTCTCGTCTGATGGTGCACAGGTGTGTGTGTGTGTGTGTGTGGCTTTACATATTTTTTAATATTTTTACTTTACACATTTTGCATTAAATTTTCTTTGGTGGTGTTGTAAAACATTTTTATGTTGTGTTTAGGGATGGGCAATGATTAATCGCATCCAAAATAAAAGTTTGTGTTTACATAATATATGTGTGTGTAGTGTGTATAATTATTTTATATATATAAATACCCACACATGCATGTATATATTTAAGAAAAATGTGTTATTAATATATCAAATATTTATATTTTTATAATATTAATTGTGCATAAATATATATAAAATATATACATGCACATATTTCCTAATTTGTATATATAAATACCCACACATGCATGTATATATTTAAGAAAAATGTGTTATTAATATATCAAATATTTATATTTACATATAATAATAATTGTGAATAAAATATATACATGCATATGTGTGTATTTCTATATACAAATTAATTATACACACTACATACACATATATTATGTAAACACAGACTTTTATTTTGGATTTATTTTGTGTTAGTAAACGAGTCTCGAGTCTGCGACCATATCGATGTTGTCTAAAACGAGTGTTTTGACATCAGCGTAAAGTGGACGATATTGTAACGTAATGAAGTGTGTGTTTCAGTCGGGGCTGAGAGGAAGTGCTCTGAGCGCCAGTCACATGGAGAGGACCATTAAACTACTGCGAGGAAGACTACAGGCTCGCCTGTCCTTACACAAACAGTTCAGCTCGCTGGGTACGAGAGCTAGATTTTCTCTGTATTATTGGTCTCGTGTTGTTGAGATGCGTTTACTGGATGTTGTTTGTTTAGAAAAATGAATAAAATCAATAGTCAATAAAAATTGAAACATATACATAAAGTCAGTGTGTTTGATCCCAGGGCTGGACTGGGACAAAAAATCGGCCCGGGCATTTTGGCCGAGACTGGCCCACTACATATGAATATAAACACAACCGAACTGTGTACGCCCTTGAATATGTATACCAACAACTCCTTTTAAACCCACCAATGCCATCTAATTAGTGAGATGAAATAACTACTAAGTTTAAAATACAATTCTGCAATTACATTGCCAATGATATACTGATATTTTAATAGTAACTTCTGTCCGATTTAGGGGGGTTCGGGGGCATGCTCCCCCGTAAGAAAATTTTGTGCTTTTTAATGTTAAATTCATTAAAATTTAATGAATTGTGCACTTTGAGAGTTCAAAATTAAGAGCTCTAAACCATATTCAGTGTGCAAATTGAACAAAGAAAAACTCAAAACTCTTTTAGTTGGGATATAGTGTCTACATTACATGCAACATAATTAATCATAGTTATAATATTAATCACATGATAGTAACAGCCATATATTGTAAAACACATGCACTGAAAAATAAAAGCAACTTTCATAATTAGCTTGGAAAAAATGTCTGTAACTTGAAAGAGATATAAACACATTATCTTTTATTTTGATGTAAACGGCATTCAGCTTTTATTTTGGTGGAAAATATGGTTTACAAACGGCTCTCATACATACTCTCATTATAATTCTAGTAAAATGCGTAATCGTCAAATATGCAGATGTGGAAACTGGAAATAATGCGTAACTGGGTGATGGGTTCGGTTCCTTATCACAGCCTGCCCTGTGTTCTGAAAGTAGCCCTAAATCTGCTTACCACAGTTCTCTACACTCACTAATGTCTCTTGTGACCCCCCCCCCCTCTCACTCCTCAGCAGACACTGAAGGCTGTTTCTTTTTTTTCACGCCATATCTCTGCACATATTCCTTGCGTTTCTTCTCCATCATCACTCTGACTATTTTGACAGATACTCACTGAATGACTGCACGCTCGCTCAGCCCAGAGGGGGAGGTGATTAAAGATGTGATTGGACCAGCCTAGTGTCAATCAAGAAAATAACCAATGGGCCGCTGATCTCCGAGTTTCATGGGCCGGTCTTTGAGAAAGAAAAAACCCGCCCTGACTTTTTTTGTCCGATGCGTTTCAACGGCTTAAAGATCCCAGCGCCGCGGCCGCAAAATTAAACGCAATGGGCCGCTGATATGAGTTGCATGGGCCGTAAAAAAAAAAAAAACATTTAAAGTTTGAGATCGGCCCAAAAAGCACGTCGGCCCACCGGGCAAATGCCCGGTATGCCCGATGGCCAGTCCAGCCCTGTTTGATCCGTTCAGTACGTTAAATTTTAATGCAATGTGTTTGTGGTGTCCCAGAGCACAGCATCATCCCGGTGTCCAGCGAATGCCAGCATCTGTTTCCCGCTAAAGTGATTTCCGGTCTCACACGCTGGACCATGATGAGCCACCAGGAATTCGCCGTATGTTTCTCCCTAACTGGAAACACAGGATGTTTAGCATCTCACAGTGACTGCATGAGCGAGCTTAGGGCAAATTTGGTGATGTTCAGTGTCTTAAATGTTCTTGTCCAACAGGAGCTGGGCTTCGTACAGCACGTGGTGAAGGCTGGTCTGGTGCATGAGACGGATCTGTTCTTCATGGCGGTTGTGGAGAGAGGAACAGGTGGGACTTGTGTCAGACCTTTTACTATCTACATGTCCGGTTTATCACCTACTTAGACAGGAAGAGACCGTCTGACGGACATGTTAACTAGGCAAACGCAGATTTTATGTGACGTTTGGGGTGGCTGGTAAATGTGAATTCGGTTCTATCTAGGGCTGTGCGATTAATTGCAACTTACATGTATTCGCACTTAAAGGAGTAGTTCACTTTTTAAAAAAACTTTAGCTGATGATTTACTCACCCCCGTTTCATCCAAGATGTCCATGTCTTTCTTTCTTCAGTCGAAAAGAAATGAAGGTTTTTGATGGATTTTCTCCATATAATGGACTTCAATGGGGACCAAACGGTTCAAGGTCCAAATGAGAGTTTCAGTGCAGCTTCAAAGGGCTTTAAACGATTCCAGACGATGAATAAGGGTCTTATCAAGCGAAACCATCGCTCATTTAATAAATAAATACAAATGTTTACGTTTTATAAGCTCAAATGCCTCGCCTTGCTCTGTTCTGTGATGCGCGTTCGTGACTCTCCTGTTCAAACTCGTTCATCAAAATTCAATGAATGAAATGACTCGAAAAAAAATTCGTTAATTTTGTTTAAAGCCCTTTGAAGCTGCACTGAAACTGACCTTGAACCGTTTGGTCCCCATTGAAGTCCATTATATGGAGAAAATCCTGGAATGTTTTCATCAAAAACCTTCATTTCTTTTCGACTGAAGAAAGAAAGACATGGACATCTTGGATGACACGGGGGCGAGTAAATCATCAGCAAAAGTTTTTGTAAAAGTGAACTAGGTTTATTATAATTAACTAAAACCAAAACCATACTTACTTTAAAAAAAAATAAACATTAACTTATGAGAAATGTAGGGGGAAAAAAATCATTTAAAATTTTACTTAAGTACTAAAATAACAAACAGTAACCTAAAAGAACTAAGAAAAATTTCCAAAACTTTAAGTGAATTTAAATTAATTGAATATAATCAGATTCAAAATATTAACATAAAATATAATAGGTTATCAATGATTCCAAACACTGTTGCTTTGTTGCAAATAAATGAAATATAGACTTACAATACTACGAACTTAGTTTAAGTGTTAAAATTACTCAAACTGAAGTCAATTAAAGCTAAAGAGAAACTAATAAAAATGGCAAAAGCTCTAACAAAATTACTAAAATGTAACCTGAAAATATATAAAAATAAAAACTTGTTCAGAATATTTATAAATACTATAAAAGTGTGTCATTTTCAGAGATTTAATCTCACGAATGTCACGAAGCGCATGTTATTTCCACCCATCTCTGACTGCTCTGCTTGTGTGTTTGTGGATCAGCACGTGTGTCGGCCGCTGTGGTGCTGAACCCCCGTTACCCAGAGGTGGCGCCCCTCTTCTCGCTCTCTCTGCTCTGGAAGGGAGAACGCAGCGGCCGCTCTGACGATAACCTTCGAGTAAGAGCGGATTGGACGGATCTGTTCAGAAGATGTTCACGGCTGAAACTGTTCTCTGATTGATATTGTTTTCGTGTGCAGGCGATCGAGAGTGAGGTGAACGTGTTCCGGTCCGAGTTGCAGGGGCCGCGCCCGGACCTCCAGCTCCTGACCAATCAGATCCAGCGTCTGTGTGTGTGTCTGGATGTGTATCTGGAGACGGAGAGTCAAGTGTGTGACGGCTCAGAGGGACCCAAAGAGTTTCCTCGAGAGAAGATGTGCTTGCGCACTGCCAGGTAACACTGATGAATTGTGCACATACCAACAGTAATAGCGGTTTCCATCCTATTTCTATTTTTGGGATATCGCACCAAGATGTGCAACGTATGCAAATGATTCACGATTGAATCATTTGCATACGTTATTGAATCAATGATTGAATCATTTGACGTATTCGCAAATGATTTATGCAATATTCCATCTTTGCGCAAAAATTAAATTCACATTTTGGAATGGAAACAGCTTATGTGTCTTTAGAAAGAATTTCTTGAATATTTCTTTAATATAGTGAAGAATTCCTAAAAACTTGAGCTCATGTGAAACCTGTGTTTCTCTCAGGGGTCCGAGTCGCCTGAAGCCCTTCAAGTACAATCATCCGCAGGGATTCTTCAGTCACCGCTGAGTCCGGATCTCAGGGCGAGCGAGACTGTTTTAGTGTTGTTAGGAGAGGCTGAAACCCTCTCTCAGTCTCTCTACTGTTCATCTGGTTTGTTTTTTTTTTTCATATGCGTTTCTCGTTTTGCTCATATAATGTGAATTAGAAAATAAAACATTGATTTTGATAGGAACGTCTGTGTGTTTTCTTGGCTCTTTGATGAAATATTTGGGTGGAGTGTGGAATCAAAATACAGACAAACCAACCAAAAGTGCTGAGAAGTATAACAAATTACATTCAATGATATGTTTACATCTCTTTCTGCATAAATAGTTTAGAAACATGACTGAAAAATGAAAAGAAACAAAACAAAACACCTCTATTTTAAGTATTTTAACACCTCATTTTTGTAACAGGCAACTTAAACTCTTTGTATATACACTACAGTGTGTGTGTATATATATATATGAAGAGTTCAGATGCAAAAGCCTCTAAATGCCATTTGAAATTTTCTTCTAAAATGATCATTTTTATCAAACTTGTATATTTAAGTTCAGTAATTTCACTTAAATGACAATTAATAGGTAATCTTCATTGCCATTTAAGTGAAATTACTGAACTTAAATATAAGTAGTAGTATTAGTACTATAAGTATATAAGTAGTAGTACTATAAGTAGTATTTTGATATTTCACGGATTTTCTCGTCTCCCATTGACGCTTGCTGGTTGGTGCGAGGTGCATTCTGGGTTACCTGGCTATCTCAAGTCCACACAAGTCACCTCTCGATGCATCCTCGGTAAACGGGGCGGATCAAGAACACATCCGGGGATTTTAAGTGGACTTGGCTAGATGTGAACTTTGAATTGGAACAGTACTTGGGCCGCGACTGATGACGTTCAACAAGTCCACAAGAACACAAGTACAGACAAGAAGGCATATTGAGAAACGGCCACTGTAAAAAATGCGCCGCTAGCTGTCCTACAAAGTGACGTCATCACTTCGGCACTCTGGTTGGTCATGCTAACCTTGTTAGCCTATCAGTGCCGAATGTAGCAGTGCGATGTTTAGCCCTTGCTGTGATTGGTCATGCCAACTATGTGAGCCTATCAGTGCCCAGTTTGGGGAGTATAAAAATGCGAGTGGTTTGTTAGTCAGGTATGCGTCACAGTGGGTCCTGCCCATTGTAACCTCCAGGTGGTGAGTACGGTAAGTCTAGGAGTGTTGGGTTTGAATCTCAAACTTGTTTGATATGTTTGCATTAGCATGTTTGTGGCTTGCAGGAGAGTTTGATACGTCCTCTGGTTTTCTCTCTGGTGTGCTCTGGCTCCTGCAATATCTGCCAGGTAAGTTTCTGTGTTTTGAAGAGTTTTCTTGGTTAATGTGAGACTGAATTGTTTGTCTGTTTTCAGTGTGTTGTCTCGGAAGTGGCTCCATTCTCATAAGGCGAGTGACGATGTGTTGTGCAGTGCTGCAAACCTCCTGTGGTATGTATGATTTTAAGTTAATTTAGTTTGTTTTTAATTCTAAGTAAATATTTTTGGGGTGTTTTTTAATCTTTGGCTGGTGTGATAATGTCCAAGGGTTCCTGTGATTTATTTAACCCTGCTAGTGTGACTGCACTGCTGCTTTGCCTGGGTCTCAATTGAATGGCTCTTGTAGACGTAACTTTATTTTTATTGTTTTGTGTTCTGTTAAAACTGAGTTAATTTTGTTTCTGAGTAAAAGTGTTTATTGCTTTAGTTTATGAATATGTACTTTAGTTTTACAAGTGTAAAATCTTTTGCATGTGAGAAGTTTGTGTGTTTCTTTTTTTTATTGGATCACTTTTTATATTGGTTGGTGGTGGTTATAATTTGATTTTGTGTATTTCCCCGTAGTGTGGTTAATATATTTTTTTTCCACTGTGATTGAGTGTGGGGTGGAAATCCAAAGTTTCTCTGCTGTCCATCTTCCTCTTTGTTCAAGGGAAGGTCTTCAGAGCGACTGAAGAGAGCAAAATCATGTTCAGAAGTTACCTTTGACCTTCATCCAAACAGACAAACCTATTTACAATCCAGGACAAACAGGTGAGCTGTGAAAGACCCTTGGTTCAAGCTATCATCTTCAAATGCATTATGCAATATATGTGAGTTTGTTTGTGTCTTTGCAGTTAATTTCAGAGTTGTCTCCATGGATCCCAAAATTTGTGCCTTTTGATCAAACGGTAAGAGCAGATGTTTCACCATTTTTTGAGTGTTCTGCCCATAAATGAAAAGCAAATTAAATGCAGGTTCTTTTAAGATGCAGAAATTTCAACTTGAATGACTGCTTTTAAATGTTTCTTATTCCTGTCTGTCTTGCAGTCCAGTCTGCTCGTGGTGAAGGTGAGTTTGCTTCGGTGTAACTGTGCGTTCACACCGCTGCCGGCGAGAGCGTCAAAGTAGCCGGAAGTCATTCATTTTCAATGAGAGCTGGCGGCGAGAGCGGCGCGGCGCGTCTTGGACGGTGAGAGCGCCGAGGAGAGTTGGAATCAGTTCAACTTTATGGTAATAAGCAATGACGCGGCAACCAACCGTAATGTAGAAGTGTTCCGTTTGAGAGAATCCCAGAGAACGCAGTCCTGTAAACTTTAGTTCCGACCACATTAGTTCCCAAGCAAAATAGAGGAGGTTGATCATTTGAATTTGATAACTTTGGTAACACTATTTATAGGCAAGATTTTCGTGTTAGAACACTTTTTCAGCGGGAATGCAAATTATAATAGCACTTAACCATGAACACAAAAGCCACATCACACGCATATGGCTTTTAATTTGTTTATTTCATCAGCAAACATGTCACTGTAATTTTAAAGTTATTTACATGGATCAATTTTCTGCAAAAATAACGACTCACATGCTTGTTTGCTTTGTGGGCCCCTTTAAATACAGTTTTAAAAAAGATCACGCATTCGATCTACGTCAGAGCATCAGAGCGTCCACGAGTCTTTCCACGGCGTCGTTGTGAGGGCGCTCTCGCCGGCGGCGGTGTGAACGTACGGTAAGACTTTGACTTTGAATGGAGCCAATGCAGCTTTTTGCACTTTTCTTTCTTTGCAGATTTGTTTTAATAGGACAAAGATAAGGAGCTGATATTGGAGCTTTCTCACGAGTTAAAGCCAGAGGCTCCGATGGGGATGTCCACACTAAAGGCTTTTATTGCTGACCGAGAAGGTGAAAAAATCCGGTAAGTTGTTGTGTAAGGGCAGTTCAATGACTGATCTGAGACCTTAACCTAAAGCGCTTTGTTTCTGGTTTAGTTGAGTCTTGTGCCAAGTGAGTGACGCTTTATTTTGTTGTCTTGTGTGTTGTTCCAGTTGTCTGTCGGTGTGGATATGACTCCAGCAGTGCAGATTCTGGTCTTCATCTTCTTCCCAGTGAGAATGTAGAACGCTGCTAATGCGCCGTTTGACACCAATATGTGTTTCCAGATCCAGGTACTGTATGATTCGGCTATTTTTCAATTTGGGAGTGTTGGTGTGTGTCCTAAAGTGTGTGTGTCCTTGTTCCAGGTGTCTCTGCAGTTTTCTCCAGCTACGGCTGTTCCTGCGGACGGAAACGTTCTGATGGTTTCTGCTGGAGCGGGATCTCTGTGTAGCCTCAGTGCTGTAGGTTCATTCATTAAAAACCAACACATTATGACTTTAGCCTTCTTCTTCTTTAGTCTTTTTAGCCGTTGGATAAAGTGTAGTCTTTTATGTTGTAATGGTCTATATTAGCTTTTGTTGCTGAATGTGATCTATTCAATTCAAAAGCTTTATTGTCTATCCCACAGAGGTTAGATTGTTGTTAGACAGAGGCTCAACAAACGGTACAATACAAAAGACAACCACACAATTTAAAATACACTCCATTTCCTGTTTAAAATATCAATGGCAGTTGGAATAAGAGTCTTCTTATACGTGGCCTTTTTCACCAAAGGTACTTTATATCATCTACCAGACCACCAATAATTTTACCAGCCATAATTATAATCCTGAAAAGTCTATTTTTGCATTTGACAGATAGAGAGTTGAACCAGGATACCATGTTGAAAGTGAGCACAAATTCGGTAAGTGATTTATACACCACTCTCAGAATGTCCTTTCCAATATTAAAACTCCTCAATAAACCTAGACGTTGATATGCCTTCTTAAAAACACTTTCTGAGTGCATATCGACTTTAAACTGGGAGTCCAGGACCCCACCTGCTCATCTTCCCCTCCATTAAGTATCAAAGGATTAGAAAGTATACCTGCATTATTAGCCCCACAACACATTTCTTTGGTCTTGTTAATATTAAGCTGCAAGGAACTCTCCTCCGTTCAGGCTACGAAAGAATCAACAAAATCAAAATAAATGTCCAGTGATTGGGTATCCTGTGTGGGCACACGTCCCACCAGTGCCAGATCATCTGCATATCTTATAAGCATCAGGTGATCACTATTACAGGTTATCTCGTTTTTATAAATAGAAATAAATAAAAACACATCCTTGTGGAAGACCAAATTTTAAAAGCACATTCTCTGACTTTTTGCCATTTACCATCACATGTTGTGGGCGGTCCCTTAAAAAACAATTAATCATCAAGGTCTGATGTACCTGTAGCTCCTCCAGGCGCCTCAGAAGTGTGTTTATGTTCACAGTATTGAATGCAGAAGAAAAGTCCATCAATAAAATTCTAACGCACAAATGCTTTCAGCCCTGTCCAGCAGAGTGAGGGCGGCATCTTCAGCTCCACGCCCCGTTTCATAAGCAAATTGTAAAGGGTCAAGTTTGCCAGTCACTCTCTCCATACATTTCCAGAGCACTGATGTTACGGCCACTGCTCTATAGTCTTCAAGTTCCTCAGCATGAGCCTTTTTTGGTAACGGGATGATGGGACTCTCCTTCCAGGACTGTGGTACAACATTAAGGTCCAGAGACAGCTGATAAAGTTGTGTCAACTCATCCTTCAACTGAGATGCACATTCCCTCAGTACCTCAGGAGCAATATTGTGCTGCTTCTGGTTTCTTTTATCATAGTATTTAGGCCTTGCCAGGCCATCCGTGCATTACCTCTTGTAAACTTTTCCTCAACCTTACGTTTATATTGATGTTTGGCCCCTTTAATTCTTTCTGTAAAAGGTTAAACCATATCTATTTCCATTAAAAAAAACAATTTTTTTAAAGATTTAAACAATGTTTCAGATCTTTTGTAACCCAAGGCTTGTTGTTAGGGTAACACCTCACATGTTTTACAGGAATAACACTATGTGACGTTCGGAAGGGATGAGAAGGGAACAGATGCCCGAGCCGCCCCAGCTGACCCCTCTGGATGTGGAGGAGCAGCGGCTCTACTCTGAGCTCGTGTCCCCAACTAGCTTTAGGGATGTGGAAACTGCAAGCCGTTGGATAAAATGTAGTCTTTTGTGTTGTAATGGTCTGTTGTAGTGTTTGTTACTGAATGTGATTTTTCTTTTTTTTGGGCCGGAGGACTGGAGGAAACGCTGGAGGAAATGCCGGAGGACACGCCGGAGGACTGGAGGACCCCATCCATCCTCCCATCCAATAATAACAATCATCATCATCATCATCATCATCATCAGAAGGTAGACCATTCATCCATCCATCCATCAGAAGGTAGACGGCCCGTTCGTGTCGCCTTTTGCGTTGCCAGGGGGAAATTTATTTAAAAAATAAGTTTTTATTGTAAAAAAAAAATTTAAAAAATAAGTTTTCCTTTTTTTTTTAGTTTATTTTTTTTACAGACTTTTTAAAATCATGAAAACAAATATGAAGTGTAATTCAAATGTTTGTTTGTATGATTTATTTTTTAAGTTAGCTGCGCTGAGAACAGTCATTTAGGTTGTGCATTTTATACAGACTTTATTGGCACAACATTTTAACTGATTTGCAGGGCCTCGTGGCGCTATGGTAGTTTGTCTGACTCCAGATCAGTTAATTGGTGAGGGTAAACTGGAGGACAGCGCTAAGGGTCTAACCAGTTCTGTCAGAAAAGGGTTGGATGTAGCCAATAATATTAATTTGATACCCAAATTTAGTGAAACTGATGTAGACACGTTCTTCAGTTTGTTTGAACGCTTGGCAGGCGTTATGAAATGGCCAGATTCTGAACAGACTTTGATGATTCAGTGCGTGTTAACTGGTAAGGCACAAAAAGCGTATTCTTCTTTAAGTGTTCTTGACCGTCAAAACTACCATAAGGTTAAGGAGGCTGTACTGAAAGCTTATGAGCTGGTGCCAGAGGCCTATCGGCAGAAATTTAGAAACATGCGAAAGCCTGCAGAGCAGACATATTGTGAGTTTGTGAGAGACTTAAAAATCCAGTTAGATCGCTGGTGTACTGCTTCAGGTGTAACTAGTCGTGAAGATCTGTTTGAGTTGTTCCTCTTAGAACAGTTTAAAAGTACTTTGTCTGAGCATGTCTCCCTCTTTTATACCGATCGAAATGTTAAATCTACGGAAGAGGCTGCCATCCTTACTGATGAGTATGCACTCACTCATAAATGTGAAGTCAGGAAAAGTAGGTCAAAGTTCATCGATAGTCCAACAGAGAGTGTAACTGTCCGTCATACCCTGGCTGATAAGGTTGAGAGGAATTTTAAAAGTTATGCTGATAAAAATGACCGGTGTGCTTATTGTCATTTAAAGGGAGGGACACTGGGAAAAGGATTGTTTAGCGCTTAAGGGAAAACTGATGCGTGTTAAATGGGAACCCAAGCCTGCTCTTGCTGTTTCATCTGTTCAGACAGATAATAATTCTGACTGTCTTAATATTTGACAGGATCTGGAGAAACCAGTGGTACTTTGCAGTGTTGGAGATGAGGGTTATGCTCCCTTCATTACAGAGGGCTTTGTGTCAGTACTGAGAAGGTTCCTGTTAAGATCCTCAGAGACACTGGTGCATCACAATCATTCATTTTGCAATCTGTTCTTCCTTTTTCTCAGGAGTCAAGTACAGGAAACAGTGTGTTGATTCGTGGTACCCCTGCATAACCTGTTTCTCCAGTCTGATGTAGTAAATGGAGCAGTTGTGATGGGAGTCCGTCCTTCACTGCCAATGGAAGGAGTTTGAGTGATTTTGGGAAATAACCGTGTGTGGCGTGATGTTCCACCTCCACCTGTTGTTGCTACTTGTCCTGTTCATCTGGGGACACTGGTATATCCCAGCAGTATCCAGAGGTATTTGTGTCTTGTGCACTCACACGTGCAATGCGTAAACAATCTGCCCATGCCAAACTAAGTGATGTGAAGGATTTGTTAACTACTAAGAGGGTAGTGCCAGGTCTCCTTGCTTTGCCCGTCAGGACTGGGTGTCTGCTCAGAAAGAGGATTCATCTCTGAAACATCTGTTTGATGCTGCTTTACCTCCTGACGAAGCGGAGAGTTCTGTTAATGGGTACTTCATTGAAAACGGGGTACTACTGCGGAAGTGGACTCCTAACACGGAGGGAGGTTTGACTGAACCAATTATACAGGTAGTGGTGCCTGTTTCTTTCTTACAGTAGATTTTAGTCTTCACTCACCCACTATGCTTGTAAAACATTTTAGGCCATGTATGCTAGTGAAAGAGTTGCAATGCAGAGCCCTGCATAGGCTACATAGCTGTAGGCCCTATATTCACCAATGTTATTTATTTTTTATTTTTTTTTTAAACAAATAATTGATTCTCCCTAACAGCCAGATCTATTATTTTATTAGTTTTACTTTTTTATATAAGTTAACTAAAGTGTTCTTCACACCCAGTGCTACTTTAGTTGTACTAAAAAAAATTATATTAGTTCAGTTTTAGTCTACAATCATCTCGCTAACAGTAATTACTTTTATTTTGAAAGGGTTTCCGGTTACAATCGCTTCCAAAAAAGGAATGGACCACGTGACTCCCGTTTTTGGGTTATAAACGAAAAACGAATTGACAGAAGTTCAAAGACTCCATTCTTTGTTCAAAAATGAATAACGATAAAATGATCTCCAAAAAAAACGAAAAACGGGCAGTTTTTAATTGGTTTTTCGTTTTCGAAGTGATTCTGACACCAAAAACGTTTATTTGGTTTTTCTATCTGAAACAAAAAACAGAAAAACGGTATTTTCGTTTTATAATTACAAACGAATTACGGATTATCTATTTCGCTGACTCAAATCTTTAAATGTTTATGGGTAAAATGACAGCAGTGTAATTCACACAGTTCACCACAGGAGGGCGACTATACTCCATTTTCAAAACAATATCGCAGACAGGGGTGGGCTAAGGGTGCTTTTTACAGTAAAACCCCAAATGTTTTTATTTCCTTGCATTGTACACACCATCACTGAGAGAATTTAATTAATTAAATGCATATTTCTCGACTTTCGCATCATAGCGTCCGTCAACATAACACATTGTCATTCAAAACCGACAAGAACCGCCCACTCAGGCTAATGCTTCTGACTGACATGTAAGCTGGCCAACCATCGTTGAGAAGCTCAGCGTCTGTACCAGCCAGCCAATGAAATTAAATATGTTGAAGCCAGGTGTTTGTTGATGGCAAGAAACTAGTAATGAATGAGTAGTAAAGGATGGTATCAAAATTCTTCAAAAAACAAAAAAACAAAAACAAAAAAAAACAGGAAGTGAATAATTTTTGTTATTAAAGAGATTTTTTTAGTCACCTATTTTTATCTATTCTCACAAAAATAATGTTGTAAAGTAAATACTATTTATTAAAACAATAATAGAGCTGAGCTTGCTATTTTACCATGTCTGAGATGAGTCAGCAAGGAAACAAGAGGCTGTGTGACATTGTGATTTTTACTTTTTACTAGCAAGAAATATTCACCTTGTTAAAAAAATAAAATAAAAACAATATATAAAAATTTAATTTTAAAGTTTATTCCTTGATTCGAGACACATACATGGATTTCTCTGGGCTAAGCCCCGGATATCCACTCGCCCTAGAACCGCCCCTGAAAATATATTTATAGAAAATTTGAAAGGTAATTGCCAGATGTTTTACTGCGTCACATGGCAACCAACAATTTATTAAATGTTACAAAATATTGTAACTCAAAGTTTTCCTCTAACTGCAGTCACAGCTGTAGAAATAAGTTGCAGCAGTGTAATTCACACAATTCACCACAGGAGGGCGACTGGTTGTCTTGTTTTAGTGCTTAACGTTTTGTGTTCAAAATGTTCAAAGGTTTATATAATGAGCGAACACATGTATCAGCTTGTCTTTACTGGATAGGCTATATTTACGGATATGATAAATAAAAACTGCATGTAGTGACGAGGCTCACTCACCGAGTACACAGTGTTGAACTTGGCTTAAGGCAGCTTTATACTGCCATCTAGTGGCCTAGTTGATATGGAACACATATCAATACAATTTTTAATACATAAATCAAATGGCATTGTGCTGTTAAAATGACTGCTTTTGTGTAATGTTTTTGCATTTTTGTAGGATTTGAAATGTCTGCAGACTGGTGTGAGCACTGAGGATGAGGAGCCCAGAGCTGAATCCTGGAAATGGTGCCATGGATGAGACCCTCCATCTGCCCTTAACAGATTCTGATAGAGGGCCATGAGACTTAGACCTGAGCGCAAAAATGGATTCTCTAGATATTGAGATCCCACGTAGCATTTATGCCATTATAAATATCTCAACATCTCAGCTCTGGAAGGGTCTAGAGCCTCCATTTTTACACTCAGGTCTAAGTCTCATGGCCCTCTATCAGAATCCAAAATTTCAGAAGATCAGAGAAACCCCCCAGATCAGAGAAACAAAAATACGGACAGTGGTACCCCTGTTAAAATGACTGCTTTTGTGTAATGTTTTTGCATTTTTGTAGGATTTGAAATGTCTGCAGACTGGTGTGAGCACTGAGGATGAGGAGCCCAGAGCTGAATCCTGGAAGTGGTGCCATGGATGAGACCCTCCATCTCTCCACCTGCCCTTATTGCCTCAGATTGATGGCAGTAGGATGTGGTGTTCAGCGCCTATAGACCTTATGTAGCCCAGCCCCATTTCAGCGGTTTTCTCCTTGTCTTTTGACTTCCGGTCTGTATTTTCGCAGCGATCTTGCATAGGTATGAATGAACTGCTCGTACAAAAGCTCCCCTTCGACATTTGTTAAGACATCTGCTTTAGAATGCTTATGATAAACATTACAATGCTCAGGAAAACTTTTGTTAACTCTACAATAAGTAAATCCACTTCACCAGCTAACAGCGATGCCATAGAAATATACAGAACCAAAAGTTCAAAGACAATTTTCTAAAGATGACGGCGCCCATGTTTCTCTGGTGCATAAGGTCTATAAATACATGCTTGTAGTTTGAATAAAGCTTTGTTTCATGTGTTAACGTGAATATGCATTTGTTTATTGTGATGATTACTTTTCTTTGTTCTTTTACTCATTTATTCATGTTTCTTATTGTTGTCCGTATATAAACTATACAGTAATTATTTAATTAATGTATGCATAATAATTAAGTCATCGATAGACTGACAATTGAGATGTTTCACTGCATTTAACAATATAAGTGTATTCATGCATAACTATGTCATAAGACAAAACAAATTATATATTACTTGTTGTTTAAAGAAGTTTTATAATTAAGTATTGGTCCGCATTTAATATTATTATTTTGTTCTAGTTTTGGGGTGGGCAAACAATGCAATTCATTCTGTGGTAATATTAATGTTTAAGGAGTGATACTTATTTTTCGAGTATAAAATCAACAGTTTTCTCCAAAGGAGAGGTCTTCGAGCAGCTGCCCGTCTCCTTTGTGCAGACATTGCAAACGTAGAGGAAAACTGTTCTAGATTGTGCTGTAGAGTTACTGATGTTATGAAGTGTTAGTGTACCTGTTGCTCTGTTCATATAATATTAAACTTATTGTTATGTGGATAGCAGATAAACATGGACTCATGGACGGGGCCTGCAGTAGCGGGCTCTGGGACGGCGCTTGCTGGAGTGGACTCTGAGCAGTGTTAATTTTGGCACCCATTTTTGATTTAGTCTTAGTCTTCATCTTCAGACGAAAATGTTTATTGGTCTTATTTACATTTCAGTCATTTTGTCTTTCATAGTTTTAGTCTAGTTTTAGTTGACGAAAAGTCATTGCAATTTTTGTCAACTTTTAGTCATTACATTTAGTCAAACTGCAGTTACCGAGATTAATTTTGGTAGTGATTTATATGTAGTCTTTACTATTTAGGGAAAAAAAGTTAATTTATTTTTTTTCGCTCTAGGCCAATTTAATTAAGCTTATGAGAAATTGAAACGTTTTGTTGACATTGCACTCATTAGCAGTAGCACGTGTGCAATTCTACATATCCATTTTCCTTAGTTCAGTGGTTCTCCAATTTTTCTCCAGTCACACCTTTCCATTAAGAGACAATATTTGCCCTTTTAAACGATTTTTCCTGTTATTTTTTTTACCTTTATAAATATCTTTATAAAATAAATAATGCTTTAAGTGAGTCACCGAGTCATTCATTCATTCACTAACAAGCAATGCTGTCCTTATGAACGGATCATTCAATCTCACGCTTCGTTCAAAGCCACAGATTCGTTCACAAATGTAGAACATCACTTATTCGTACCCTTTTGTTTGTTGAACTGATGTATAAAATCAATCAATTTCAATGTATAAAATCGATATTCAGAAAACATTGCATTCTTGCTCGTATAATATGATCAACATGAATGACGCTTTAAGTTGAAAATTTCAAATGAAGATCGCTGAACTAAAGTTTAACTTGTCTGTGTTTTCTGATCATCCACACACTTCTTCCGCAGTGTAGAGAGAGTGTGCGCATTGCAATGCGCGTGGTTGCCAGATACTATTGAAAATACCACCTAAAATCGTGTTTTTATTTTAAACAGAAATCTCTGACTGGGGATTTATAGTTTTGAAATCTGGCATAAGCATGAACGCTCGTAAGAACAGTCAAACTGTTGTTTTTCCTTTATTTGATAAAAAAAACAAATGGTTTTAATTTTTTAAACACATTTCAGTCTCGTCTTTTTTCGTCAACGATATTGCATGTGTTGATATAGTCACATTGATTGTTTAATGACGTGGGTTTCGTCTCTCATCATCTTGTCTTAGTCAGGGAAAAAAAGGTCGTCAACGAACATTTTTCGTCATAGTTTTCGTTAACAAAATTAACACTGGCTCTGAGAAGGCGCCTGCTGGAGCGGGCTCATGGACGGCACCTGCTGGAGGAGAGAGGGAAACAGAGGACAAGAGGCTCCCTTCCTCCTGGGTCGCGGAGCAGTGGACATAGCAGGGCTAGTGACCAGTTGAGGAAGCACAGCAGGGACTGCAGTCTCAACGGAAGAGGACTCCGAAGCAGAGTCCCATGAGAACCGTCTCCCTCGTTTACCATGGAGACTTCGGGTGCAGATGACGCCTCAGGAGTCGAAGTGGATTGAGCCTGGTTCCCCTGCGTAACAACGGCTAAAACGTGACCCTCCGGTCCGGGATCACTGGCAGCCTGGCAGGTGGTGACGAGGTGGTGGAAGCCGGCGACCCCTTCTGAGATAAACAGTCCACCATATCTCGGAACAGGCGGTGGACCAGTCTCTCCCGTTCAGTCAAGGGAGGGGGAACAGGAAAGGAAGCCTGCCCTGCTTCATATCAGAGATTGTCTTCAACCACCAATGTTGAAGATCATCCGACTGGTGATTGAAAGAAGAAAGCATACTGTCTGCTGGGTTCAGTTGTGGCAGGTTCATTCTGATAGCAGATGAACCCAAGCGCAGACAGTATGCTTGCTAACACACAAGGTTTATTATAACAGAAAACAGGGGAAAACAAAAACCCACGAGGAGGTAAAACAGAGACAATACAAACGAGGGACAACTAAACTAAATAACACTTGACTAAATACTAAACTATTAACAAACAGCAAATACAAGCCGTTCTTCTGAGGCAAGGTACTCACAGGTAGACTCTCACAAAATGTGTTTGCACTAGACAGCAAACACAAGGGGATTATAAAGGGAGAAAGTAATTAGGGGAACAGGTGATACAGACTAGGTAATAATGACAGGATGAGGATAACAAGGGGGCGGGGTATTAAATAGACAACACAAGCACATGGCCCAAACAACAAAACATGCGCTTGCACACAAAACATGGTTCTGTCATGATCATGTCAAGACTAGAAAAATCAATGAGATGATGGCAGAATCGTGACACTTAATACATAGAATACATCATGGAATGATACCAGAGTATGTAACAATCATATTGAAAAAACAGTAAATATAAAGATCATTGCTTTATGTACATCATAATATGACATTATACAATTATATTTATACTCTAGAAAAAAAAAACAATAAAAAGGCTAAAAAATCGTCATAATAATTCTTCTTACATAACAAAATCTGAGGGATTAAAAGAGGTAAATTCAACCAGAAAAAGAGGAAAATTTAAAGGAGAAACTTTTTGGGTAGAAAATAAAGAAATTAACAACATATTCAAGAGATGACGATTTTGGGGTTTCTTTATATATATATATATATGTGTATGTGTGTGTGTGTATGTATGTTTGAATATAACACTGTCGGGTTTTTTCTCTTGATCTTCTCTGGATTCTGATAGAGGGCCATGGGACTTTAACCTGGCCCTAGCCAGATGAATTTCGCTCCGCCTAGCTCCACTCATCCATCTGGAACCGACCCATTGAAATGGCGTTTCAGAAGGCTGGGCCTTATCAAAAATCCTTGCATATGATTGGATAAGCCACTTGTCTGTCATCTTTATCGACGTGCTATTTCAACCAGTCACACCGAAGCCAACCCGTGATGCTGATGAGAGCGACACAGGAAAAAACAGAACAGCCGACATTCTCTGATGTTCTGTTCTCTGATGTTCTTTTAATGAAACAATATTAGGTAGATTGGACAACACGGATGAAATAGCAGCATCAATGTTAACACTTGCTTCCTCGATTAGAGCCGCCATTGTTGTCTGAATCAAAACAGTCTCACGGTCGCTTGTCCACTACGTCACATCTATGAAACTCCCGCGCTGCGTCCTGATTGGCTAAGCCATAGAGTTGGTTGGAGAAATCACTCTCAATGGAAGAGGTTCCAGATGGATGTGAGTGAAGCTAGGCGGAGCTAAGCGGAACGACGTTCATCTGGCTAGGGCCAGGTTAATGGGACTTAGATCTGAGTGCAAAAATGGAGGCTCTAGACCAGTAAAGAGCTGAGATATTGAGATCCCATGTAGCATTTATGCCATTATAAATATCTCAAAATCTCAGCTCTGGGAAGGTCTAGAGCCTCCATTTTTGCACTCAGGTCTAAGTCTCATGGCCCTCTATCAGAATCCAGAGTTTCGAGAGGATTGGGGATACTTAATTTTTTGCCCCCCCCCCCCCCAAAAAAAAAACAAAAAACGTAAGGGGTAACACTGTCATTTTTTTTTCTGGTTGAAAATTTGAGTTTCGATATCTTGGCTCTGAAAGGGTCTAGAGCCTCCATTTTTGCGCGTTGGTCGAAGTCTCGTGGCCCTCTGTCAGAGTCCAGAGTTTCAAGAAGATCGGAGGGGGTCAAAATTTCGGCCAAAAACGACAGTGTTACCCCTTATGTTTTTTTTTCAGGTCAAAACTTTGACATCCGATATCTCGGCTCTGGAAGGGTCTAGAGCCTCCATTTTTGCGCGCTGGTCGAAGTCTCGTGGCCCTCTGTCAGAGTCCAGAGTTTCAAGAAGATCGGAGGGGGTCAAAATTTCGGCCAAAAACGACAGTGTTACCCCTTATGTTTTTTTTTCAGGTCAAAATTTGACATCCGATATCTCGGCTCTGGAAGGGTCTAGAGCCTCCATTTTTGCGCGCTGGTCGAAGTCTCGTGGCCCTCTGTCAGAATCCAGAGTTTCAAGAAGATCGGAGGGGGTCAAAATTTCGGCCAAAAACGACAGTGTTACCCCTTATGTTTTTTTTTCAGGTCAAAACTTTGACATCCGATATCTCGGCTCTGGAAGGGTCTAGAGCCTCCATTTTTGCGCGCTGGTCGAAGTCTCGTGGCCCTCTGTCAGAATCCAGAGTTTCAAGAAGATCGGAGGGGGTCAAAATTTCGGCCAAAAACGACAGTGTTACCCCTTATGTTTTTTTTTCAGGTCAAAACTTTGACATCCGATATCTCGGCTCTGGAAGGGTCTAGAGCCTCCATTTTTGCGCGCTGGTCGAAGTCTCGTGGCCCTCTGTCAGAATCCAGAGTTTCAAGAAGATCGGAGGGGGTCAAAATTTCGGCCAAAAACGACAGTGTTACCCCTTATGTTTTTTTTAGGTCAAAACTTTGACATCCGATATCTCGGCTCTGGAAGGGTCTAGAGCCTCCATTTTTGCGCGCTGGTCGAAGTCTCGTGGCCCTCTGTCAGAATCCAGAGTTTCAAGAAGATCGGAGGGGGTCAAAATTTTCGGCCAAAAACGACAGTGTTACCCCTTATGTTTTTTTTTCAGGTCAAAACTTTGACATCCGATATCTCGGCTCTGGAAGGGTCTAGAGCCTCCATTTTTGCGCGCTGGTCGAAGTCTCGTGGCCCTCTGTCAGAATCCAGAGTTTCAAGAAGATCGGAGGGGGTCAAAATTTCGGCCAAAAACGACAGTGTTACCCCTTATGTTTTTTTTCAGGTCAAAACTTTGACATCCGATATCTCGGCTCTGGAAGGGTCTAGAGCCTCCATTTTTGCGCGCTGGACGAAGTCTCGTGGCCCTCTGTCAGAATCCAGAGTTTCAAGAAGATCGGAGGGGGTCAAAATTTCGGCCAAAAACGACAGTGTTACCCCTTATGTTTTTTTTTCAGGTCAAAACTTTGACATCCGATATCTCGGCTCTGGAAGGGTCTAGAGCCTCCATTTTTGCGCGCTGGTCGAAGTCTCGTGGCCCTCTGTCAGAATCCAGAGTTTCAAGAAGATCGGAGGGGGTCAAAATTTCGGCCAAAAACGACAGTGTTACCCCTTATGTTTTTTTTTCAGGTCAAAACTTTGACATCCGATATCTCGGCTCTGGAAGGGTCTAGAGCCTCCATTTTTGCGCGCTGGTCGAAGTCTCGTGGCCCTCTGTCAGAATCCAGAGTTTCAAGAAGATCGGAGGGGGTCAAAATTTCGGCCAAAAACGACAGTGTTACCCCTTATGTTTTTTTTTCAGGTCAAAGCTTTGACATCCGATATCTCGGCTCTGGAAGGGTCTAGAGCCTCCATTTTTGCGCGCTGGTCGAAGTCTCGTGGCCCTCTGTCAGAATCCAGAGTTTCAAGAAGATCGGAGGGGGTCAAAATTTCGGCCAAAAACGACAGTGTTACCCCTTATGTTTTTTTTTCAGGTCAAAACTTTGACATCCGATATCTCGGCTCTGGAAGGGTCTAGAGCCTCCATTTTTGCGCGCTGGTCGAAGTCTCGTGGCCCTCTGTCAGAATCCAGAGTTTCAAGAAGATCGGAGGGGGTCAAAATTTCGGCCAAAAACGACAGTGTTACCCCTTATGTTTTTTTTTTCAGGTCAAAACTTTGACATCCGATATCTCGGCTCTGGAAGGGTCTAGAGCCTCCATTTTTGCGCGCTGGTCGAAGTCTCGTGGCCCTCTGTCAGAATCCAGAGTTTCAAGAAGATCGGAGGGGGTCAAAATTTCGGCCAAAAACGACAGTGTTACCCCTTATGTTTTTTTTTCAGGTCAAAACTTTGACATCCGATATCTCGGCTCTGGAAGGGTCTAGAGCCTCCATTTTTGCGCGCTGGTCGAAGTCTCGTGGCCCTCTGTCAGAATCCAGAGTTTCAAGAAGATCGGAGGGGGTCAAAATTTCGGCCAAAAACGACAGTGTTACCCCTTATGTTTTTTTTCAGGTCAAAACTTTGACATCCGATATCTCGGCTCTGGAAGGGTCTAGAGCCTCCATTTTTGCGCGCTGGTCGAAGTCTCGTGGCCCTCTGTCAGAATCCAGAGTTTCAAGAAGATCGGAGGGGGTCAAAATTTCGGCCAAAAACGACAGTGTTACCCCTTATGTTTTTTTTTTCAGGTCAAAACTTTGACATCCGATATCTCGGCTCTGGAAGGGTCTAGAGCCTCCATTTTTGCGCGCTGGTCGAAGTCTCGTGGCCCTCTGTCAGAATCCAGAGTTTCAAGAAGATTGGAGGGGGTCAAAATTTCGGCCAAAAACGACAGTGTTACCCCTTATGTTTTTTTTCAGGTCAAAACTTTGACATCCGATATCTCGGCTCTGGAAGGGTCTAGAGCCTCCATTTTTGCGCGCTGGTCGAAGTCTCGTGGCCCTCTGTCAGAATCCAGAGTTTCAAGAAGATCGGAGGGGGTCAAAATTTCGGCCAAAAACGACAGTGTTACCCCTTATGTTTTTTTTTCAGGTCAAAACTTTGACATCCGATATCTCGGCTCTGGAAGGGTCTAGAGCCTCCATTTTTGCGCGCTGGTCGAAGTCTCGTGGCCCTCTGTCAGAATCCAGAGTTTCAAGAAGATCGGAGGGGGTCAAAATTTCGGCCAAAAACGACAGTGTTACCCCTTATGTTTTTTTTTCAGGTCAAAACTTTGACATCCGATATCTCGGCTCTGGAAGGGTCTAGAGCCTCCATTTTTGCGCGCTGGTCGAAGTCTCGTGGCCCTCTGTCAGAATCCAGAGTTTCAAGAAGATCGGAGGGGGTCAAAATTTCGGCCAAAAACGACAGTGTTACCCCTTATGTTTCTTTTCAGGTCAAAACTTTGACATCCGATATCTCGGCTCTGGAAGGGTCTAGAGCCTCCATTTTTGCGCGCTGGTCGAAGTCTCGTGGCCCTCTGTCAGAATCCAGAGTTTCAAGAAGATCGGAGGGGGTCAAAATTTCGGCCAAAAACGACAGTGTTACCCCTTATGTTTTTTTTTCAGGTCAAAACTTTGACATCCGATATCTCGGCTCTGGAAGGGTCTAGAGCCTCCATTTTTGCGCGCTGGTCGAAGTCTCGTGGCCCTCTGTCAGAATCCAGAGTTTCAAGAAGATCGGAGGGGGTCAAAATTTCGGCCAAAAACGACAGTGTTACCCCTTATGTTTTTTTTTCAGGTCAAAACTTTGACATCCGATATCTCGGCTCTGGAAGGGTCTAGAGCCTCCATTTTTGCGCGCTGGTCGAAGTCTCGTGGCCCTCTGTCAGAATCCAGAGTTTCAAGAAGATCGGAGGGGGTCAAAATTTCGGCCAAAAACGACAGTGTTACCCCTTATGTTTTTTTTTCAGGTCAAAACTTTGACATCCGATATCTCGGCTCTGGAAGGGTCTAGAGCCTCCATTTTTGCGCGCTGGTCGAAGTCTCGTGGCCCTCTGTCAGAATCCAGAGTTTCAAGAAGATCGGAGGGGGTCAAAATTTCGGCCAAAAACGACAGTGTTACCCCTTATGTTTTTTTTTCAGGTCAAAACTTTGACATCCGATATCTCGGCTCTGGAAGGGTCTAGAGCCTCCATTTTTGCGCGCTGGTCGAAGTCTCGTGGCCCTCTGTCAGAATCCAGAGTTTCAAGAAGATCGGAGGGGGTCAAAATTTCGGCCAAAAACGACAGTGTTACCCCTTATGTTTTTTTTTCAGGTCAAAACTTTGACATCCGATATCTCGGCTCTGGAAGGGTCTAGAGCCTCCATTTTTGCGCGCTGGTCGAAGTCTCGTGGCCCTCTGTCAGAATCCAGAGTTTCAAGAAGATCGGAGGGGGTCAAAATTTCGGCCAAAAACGACAGTGTTACCCCTTATGTTTTTTTTTCAGGTCAAAACTTTGACATCCGATATCTCGGCTCTGGAAGGGTCTAGAGCCTCCATTTTTGCGCGCTGGTCGAAGTCTCGTGGCCCTCTGTCAGAATCCAGAGTTTCAAGAAGATCGGAGGGGGTCAAAATTTCGGCCAAAAACGACAGTGTTACCCCTTATGTTTTTTTTTCAGGTCAAAACTTTGACATCCGATATCTCGGCTCTGGAAGGGTCTAGAGCCTCCATTTTTGCGCGCTGGTCGAAGTCTCGTGGCCCTCTGTCAGAATCCAGAGTTTCAAGAAGATCGGAGGGGGTCAAAATTTCGGCCAAAAACGACAGTGTTACCCCTTATGTTTTTTTTTTCAGGTCAAAACTTTGACATCCGATATCTCGGCTCTGGAAGGGTCTAGAGCCTCCATTTTTGCGCGCTGGTCGAAGTCTCGTGGCCCTCTGTCAGAATCCAGAGTTTCAAGAAGATCGGAGGGGGTCAAAATTTCGGCCAAAAACGACAGTGTTACCCCTTATGTTTTTTTTTCAGGTCAAAACTTTGACATCCGATATCTCGGCTCTGGAAGGGTCTAGAGCCTCCATTTTTGCGCGCTGGTCGAAGTCTCGTGGCCCTCTGTCAGAATCCAGAGTTTCAAGTAGATCGGAGGGGGTCAAAATTTCGGCCAAAAACGACAGTGTTACCCCTTATGTTTTTTTTTCAGGTCAAAACTTTGACATCCGATATCTCGGCTCTGGAAGGGTCTAGAGCCTCCATTTTTGCGCGCTGGTCGAAGTCTCGTGGCCCTCTGTCAGAATCCAGAGTTTCAAGAAGATCGGAGGGGGTCAAAATTTCGGCCAAAAACGACAGTGTTACCCCTTATGTTTTTTTTCAGTCAAAACTTTGACATCCGATATCTCGGCTCTGGAACGGTCTAGAGCCTCCATTTTTGCGCGCTGGTCGAAGTCTCGTGGCCCTCTGTCAGAATCCAGAGTTTCAAGAAGATCGGAGGGGGTCAAAATTTCAGCCAAAAACGACAGTGTTACCCCTTATGTTTTTTTTTCAGGTCAAAACTTTGACATCCGATATCTCGGCTCTGGAAGGGTCTAGAGCCTTCCATTTTTGCGCGCTGGTCGAAGTCTCGTGGCCCTCTGTCAGAATCCAGAGTTTCAAGAAGATCGGAGGGGGTCAAAATTTCGGCCAAAAACGACAGTGTTACCCCTTATGTTTTTTTTTCAGGTCAAAACTTTGACATCCGATATCTCGGCTCTGGAAGGGTCTAGAGCCTCCATTTTTGCACGCTGGTCGAAGTCTCGTGGCCCTCTGTCAGAATCCAGAGTTTCAAGAAGATCGGAGGGGGTCAAAATTTCGGCCAAAAACGACAGTGTTACCCCTTATGTTTTTTTTCAGGTCAAAACTTTGACATCCGATATCTCGGCTCTGGAAGGGTCTAGAGCCTCCATTTTTGCGCGCTGGTCGAAGTCTCGTGGCCCTCTGTCAGAATCCAGAGTTTCAAGAAGATCGGAGGGGGTCAAAATTTCGGCCAAAAACGACAGTGTTACCCCTTATGTTTTTTTTTCAGGTCAAAACTTTGACATCCGATATCTCGGCTCTGGAAGGGTCTAGAGCCTCCATTTTTGCGCGCTGGTCGAAGTCTCGTGGCCCTCTGTCAGAATCCAGAGTTTCAAGAAGATCGGAGGGGGTCAAAATTTCGGCCAAAAACGACAGTGTTACCCCTTATGTTTTTTTTTCAGGTCAAAACTTTGACATCCGATATCTCGGCTCTGGAAGGGTCTAGAGCCTCCATTTTTGCGCGCTGGTCGAAGTCTCGTGGCCCTCTGTCAGAATCCAGAGTTTCAAGAAGATCGGAGGGGGTCAAAATTTCGGCCAAAAACGACAGTGTTACCCCTTATGTTTTTTTTTCAGGTCAAAACTTTGACATCCGATATCTCGGCTCTGGAAGGGTCTAGAGCCTCCATTTTTGCGCGCTGGTCGAAGTCTCGTGGCCCTCTGTCAGAATCCAGAGTTTCAAGAAGATCGGAGGGGGTCAAAATTTCGGCCAAAAACGACAGTGTTACCCCTTATGTTTTTTTTTCAGTCAAAACTTTGACATCCGATATCTCGGCTCTGGAACGGTCTAGAGCCTCCATTTTTGCGCGCTGGTCGAAGTCTCGTGGCCCTCTGTCAGAATCCAGAGTTTCAAGAAGATCGGAGGGGGTCAAAATTTCGGCCAAAAACGACAGTGTTACCCCTTATGTTTTTTTTTCAGGTCAAAACTTTGACATCCGATATCTCGGCTCTGGAAGGGTCTAGAGCCTCATTTTTGCGCGCTGGTCGAAGTCTCGTGGCCCTCTGTCAGAATCCAGAGTTTCAAGAAGATCGGAGGGGGTCAAAATTTCGGCCAAAAACGACAGTGTTACCCCTTATGTTTTTTTTCAGGTCAAAACTTTGACATCCGATATCTCGGCTCTGGAAGGGTCTAGAGCCTCCATTTTTGCGCGCTGGTCGAAGTCTCGTGGCCCTCTGTCAGAATCCAGAGTTTCAAGAAGATCGGAGGGGGTCAAAATTTCGGCCAAAAACGACAGTGTTACCCCTGATGTTTTTTTTTCAGGTCAAAACTTTGACATCCGATATCTCGGCTCTGGAAGGGTCTAGAGCCTCCATTTTTGCGCGCTGGTCGAAGTCTCGTGGCCCTCTGTCAGAATCCAGAGTTTCAAGAAGATCGGAGGGGGTCAAAATTTCGGCCAAAAACGACAGTGTTACCCCTTATGTTTTTTTTTCAGGTCAAAACTTTGACATCCGATATCTCGGCTCTGGAAGGGTCTAGAGCCTCCATTTTTGCGCGCTGGTCGAAGTCTCGTGGCCCTCTGTCAGAATCCAGAGTTTCAAGAAGATCGGAGGGGGTCAAAATTTCGGCCAAAAACGACAGTGTTACCCCTTATGTTTTTTTTTCAGGTCAAAACTTTGACATCCGATATCTCGGCTCTGGAAGGGTCTAGAGCCTCCATTTTTGCGCGCTGGTCGAAGTCTCGTGGCCCTCTGTCAGAATCCAGAGTTTCAAGAAGATCGGAGGGGGTCAAAATTTCGGCCAAAAACGACAGTGTTACCCCTTATGTTTTTTTTTCAGGTCAAAACTTTGACATCCGATATCTCGGCTCTGGAAGGGTCTAGAGCCTCCATTTTTGCGCGCTGGTCGAAGTCTCGTGGCCCTCTGTCAGAATCCAGAGTTTCAAGAAGATCGGAGGGGGTCAAAATTTCGGCCAAAAACGACAGTGTTACCCCTTATGTTTTTTTTTCAGGTCAAAACTTTGACATCCGATATCTCGGCTCTGGAAGGGTCTAGAGCCTCCATTTTTGCGCGCTGGTCGAAGTCTCGTGGCCCTCTGTCAGAATCCAGAGTTTCAAGAAGATCGGAGGGGGTCAAAATTTCGGCCAAAAACGACAGTGTTACCCCTTATGTTTTTTTTTCAGGTCAAAACTTTGACATCCGATATCTCGGCTCTGGAAGGGTCTAGAGCCTCCATTTTTGCGCGCTGGTCGAAGTCTCGTGGCCCTCTGTCAGAATCCAGAGTTTCAAGAAGATCGGAGGGGGTCAAAATTTCGGCCAAAAACGACAGTGTTACCCCTTATGTTTTTTTTTCAGGTCAAAACTTTGACATCCGATATCTCGGCTCTGGAAGGGTCTAGAGCCTCCATTTTTGCGCGCTGGTCGAAGTCTCGTGGCCCTCTGTCAGAATCCAGAGTTTCAAGAAGATCGGAGGGGGTCAAAATTTCGGCCAAAAACGACAGTGTTACCCCTTATGTTTTTTTTTCAGGTCAAAACTTTGACATCCGATATCTCGGCTCTGGAAGGGTCTAGAGCCTCCATTTTTGCGCGCTGGTCGAAGTCTCGTGGCCCTCTGTCAGAATCCAGAGTTTCAAGAAGATCGGAGGGGGTCAAAATTTCGGCCAAAAACGACAGTGTTACCCCTTATGTTTTTTTTTCAGGTCAAAACTTTGACATCCGATATCTCGGCTCTGGAAGGGTCTAGAGCCTCCATTTTTGCGCGCTGGTCGAAGTCTCGTGGCCCTCTGTCAGAATCCAGAGTTTCAAGAAGATCGGAGGGGGTCAAAATTTCGGCCAAAAACGACAGTGTTACCCCTTATGTTTTTTTTTCAGGTCAAAACTTTGACATCCGATATCTCGGCTCTGGAAGGGTCTAGAGCCTCCATTTTTGCGCGCTGGTCGAAGTCTCGTGGCCCTCTGTCAGAATCCAGAGTTTCAAGAAGATCGGAGGGGGTCAAAATTTCGGCCAAAAACGACAGTGTTACCCCTTATGTTTTTTTTTCAGGTCAAAACTTTGACATCCGATATCTCGGCTCTGGAAGGGTCTAGAGCCTCCATTTTTGCGCGCTGGTCGAAGTCTCGTGGCCCTCTGTCAGAATCCAGAGTTTCAAGAAGATCGGAGGGGGTCAAAATTTCGGCCAAAAACGACAGTGTTACCCCTTATGTTTTTTTTTCAGGTCAAAACTTTGACATCCGATATCTCGGCTCTGGAAGGGTCTAGAGCCTCCATTTTTGCGCGCTGGTCGAAGTCTCGTGGCCCTCTGTCAGAATCCAGAGTTTCAAGAAGATCGGAGGGGGTCAAAATTTCGGCCAAAAACGACAGTGTTACCCCTTATGTTTTTTTTTCAGGTCAAAACTTTGACATCCGATATCTCGGCTCTGGAAGGGTCTAGAGCCTCCATTTTTGCGCGCTGGTCGAAGTCTCGTGGCCCTCTGTCAGAATCCAGAGTTTCAAGAAGATCGGAGGGGGTCAAAATTTCGGCCAAAAACGACAGTGTTACCCCTTATGTTTTTTTTTCAGGTCAAAACTTTGACATCCGATATCTCGGCTCTGGAAGGGTCTAGAGCCTCCATTTTTGCGCGCTGGTCGAATCGTGGCCCTCTGTCAGAATCCAGAGTTTCAAGAAGATCGGAGGGGGTCAAAATTTCGGCCAAAAACGACAGTGTTACCCCTTATGTTTTTTTTTCAGGTCAAAACTTTGACATCCGATATCTCGGCTCTGGAAGGGTCTAGAGCCTCCATTTTTGCGCGCTGGTCGAAGTCTCGTGGCCCTCTGTCAGAATCCAGAGTTTCAAGAAGATCGGAGGGGGTCAAAATTTCGGCCAAAAACGACAGTGTTACCCCTTATGTTTTTTTTTTCAGGTCAAAACTTTGACATCCGATATCTCGGCTCTGGAAGGGTCTAGAGCCTCCATTTTTGCGCGCTGGTCGAAGTCTCGTGGCCCTCTGTCAGAATCCAGAGTTTCAAGAAGATCGGAGGGGGTCAAAATTTCGGCCAAAAACGACAGTGTTACCCCTTATGTTTTTTTTTCAGGTCAAAACTTTGACATCCGATATCTCGGCTCTGGAAGGGTCTAGAGCCTCCATTTTTGCGCGCTGGTCGAAGTCTCGTGGCCCTCTGTCAGAATCCAGAGTTTCAAGAAGATCGGAGGGGGTCAAAATTTCGGCCAAAAACGACAGTGTTACCCCTTATGTTTTTTTTTCAGGTCAAAACTTTGACATCCGATATCTCGGCTCTGGAAGGGTCTAGAGCCTCCATTTTTGCGCGCTGGTCGAAGTCTCGTGGCCCTCTGTCAGAATCCAGAGTTTCAAGAAGATCGGAGGGGGTCAAAATTTCGGCCAAAAACGACAGTGTTACCCCTTATGTTTTTTTTTCAGGTCAAAACTTTGACATCCGATATCTCGGCTCTGGAAGGGTCTAGAGCCTCCATTTTTGCGCGCTGGTCGAAGTCTCGTGGCCCTCTGTCAGAATCCAGAGTTTCAAGAAGATCGGAGGGGGTCAAAATTTCGGCCAAAAACGACAGTGTTACCCCTTATGTTTTTTTTTCAGGTCAAAACTTTGACATCCGATATCTCGGCTCTGGAAGGGTCTAGAGCCTCCATTTTTGCGCGCTGGTCGAAGTCTCGTGGCCCTCTGTCAGAATCCAGAGTTTCAAGAAGATCGGAGGGGGTCAAAATTTCGGCCAAAAACGACAGTGTTACCCCTTATGTTTTTTTTTCAGGTCAAAACTTTGACATCCGATATCTCGGCTCTGGAAGGGTCTAGAGCCTCCATTTTTGCGCGCTGGTCGAAGTCTCGTGGCCCTCTGTCAGAATCCAGAGTTTCAAGAAGATCGGAGGGGGTCAAAATTTCGGCCAAAAACGACAGTGTTACCCCTTATGTTTTTTTTTTCAGGTCAAAACTTTGACATCCGATATCTCGGCTCTGGAAGGGTCTCGAGCCTCCATTTTTGCGCGCTGGTCGAAGTCTCGTGGCCCTCTGTCAGAATCCAGAGTTTCAAGAAGATCGGAGGGGGTCAAAATTTCGGCCAAAAACGACAGTGTTACCCCTTATGTTTTTTTTTTCAGGTCAAAACTTTGACATCCGATATCTCGGCTCTGGAAGGGTCTAGAGCCTCCATTTTTGCGCGCTGGTCGAAGTCTCGTGGCCCTCTGTCAGAATCCAGAGTTTCAAGAAGATCGGAGGGGGTCAAAATTTCGGCCAAAAACGACAGTGTTACCCCTTATGTTTTTTTTTTCAGGTCAAAACTTTGACACCCGATATCTCGGCTCTGGAAGGGTCTAGAGCCTCCATTTTTGCGCGCTGGTCGAAGTCTCGTGGCCCTCTGTCAGAATCCAGAGTTTCAAGAAGATCGGAGGGGGTCAAAATTTCGGCCAAAAACGACAGTGTTACCCCTTATGTTTTTTTTTCAGGTCAAAACTTTGACCTCCGATATCTCGGCTCTGGAAGGGTCTAGAGCCTCCATTTTTGCGCGCTGGTCGAAGTCTCGTGGCCCTCTGTCAGAATCCAGAGTTTCAAGAAGATCGGAGGGGGTCAAAATTTCGGCCAAAAACGACAGTGTTACCCCTTATGTTTTTTTTTTCAGGTCAAAACTTTGACATCCGATATCTCGGCTCTGGAAGGGTCTAGAGCCTCCATTTTTGCGCGCTGGTCGAAGTCTCGTGGCCCTCTGTCAGAATCCAGAGTTTCAAGAAGATCGGAGGGGGTCAAAATTTCGTCCAAAAACAGTGTTACCCCTTATGTTTTTTTTTTTGGCCTAAATTTTGACCCCCTCCGATCTTCTTGAAACTCTGGATTCTGACAGAGGGCCACGAGACTTCGACCAGCACGCAAAAATGGAGGCTCTAGACCCTTCTAGAGCCGAGATATCGGATGTCAAAGTTTTGACCTGAAAAAAAAACATAAGGGGTAACACTGTCGTTTTTGGCCGAAATTTTGACCCCCTCCGATCTTCTTGAAACTCTGGATTCTGACAGAGGGCCACGAGACTTCGACCAGCGCGCAAAAATGGAGGCTCTAGACCCTTCCAGAGCCGAGATATCGGATGTCAAAGTTTTGACCTGAAAAAAAAAACATAAGGGGTAACACTGTCGTTTTTGGCCGAAATTTTGACCCCCTCCGATCTTCTTGAAACTCTGGATTCTGACAGAGGGCCACGAGACTTCGACCAGCGCGCAAAAATGGAGGCTCTAAACCCTTCCAGAGCCGAGATATCGGATGTCAAAGTTTTGACCTGAAAAAAAAACATAAGGGGTAACACTGTCGTTTTTGGCCGAAATTTTGACCCCCTCCGATCTTCTTGAAACTCTGGATTCTGACAGAGGGCCACGAGACTTCGACCAGCGCGCAAAAATGGAGGCTCTAGACCCTTCCAGAGCCGAGATATCGGATGTCAAAGTTTTGACCTGAAAAAAAAACATAAGGGGTAACACTGTCGTTTTTGGCCGAAATTTTGACCCCCTCCGATCTTCTTGAAACTCTGGATTCTGACAGAGGGCCACGAGACTTCGACCAGCGCGCAAAAATGGAGGCTCTAGACCCTTCCAGAGCCGAGATATCGGATGTCAAAGTTTTGACCTGAAAAAAAAACATAAGGGGTAACACTGTCGTTTTTGGCCGAAATTTTGACCCCCTCCGATCTTCTTGAAACTCTGGATTCTGACAGAGGGCCACGAGACTTCGACCAGCGCGCAAAAATGGAGGCTCTAGACCCTTCCAGAGCCGAGATATCGGATGTCAAAGTTTTGACCTGAAAAAAAAAACATAAGGGGTAACACTGTCGTTTTTGGCCGAAATTTTAACCCCCTCCGATCTTCTTGAAACTCTGGATTCTGACAGAGGGCCACGAGACTTCGACCAGCGCGCAAAAATGGAGGCTCTATACCCTTCCAGAGCCGAGATATCGGATGTCAAAGTTTTGACCTGAAAAAAAAAACATAAGGGGTAACACTGTCGTTTTTGGCCGAAATTTTGAACCCCTCCGATCTTCTTGAAACTCTGGATTCTGACAGAGGGCCACGAGACTTCGACCAGCGCGCAAAAATGGAGGCTCTAGACCCTTCCAGAGCCGAGATATCGGATGTCAAAGTTTTGACCTGAAAAAAAAAACATAAGGGGTAACACTGTCGTTTTTGGCCGAAATTTTGACCCCCTCCGATCTTCTTGAAACTCTGGATTCTGACAGAGGGCCACGAGACTTCGACCAGCGCGCAAAAATGGAGGCTCTAGACCCTTCCAGAGCCGAGATATCGGATGTCAAAGTTTTGACCTGAAAAAAAAAACATAAGGGGTAACACTGTCGTTTTTGGCCGAAATTTTGACCCCCTCCGATCTTCTTGAAACTCTGGATTCTGACAGAGGGCCACGAGACTTCGACCAGCGCGCAAAAATGGAGGCTCTAGACCCTTCCAGAGCCGAGATATCGGATGTCAAAGTTTTGACCTGAAAAAAAAAAACATAAGGGGTAACACTGTCGTTTTTGGCCGAAATTTTGACCCCCTCCGATCTTCTTGAAACTCTGGATTCTGACAGAGGGCCACGAGACTTCGACCAGCGCGCAAAAATGGAGGCTCTAGACCCTTCCAGAGCCGAGATATCGGATGTCAAAGTTTTGACCTGAAAAAAAAACATAAGGGGTAACACTGTCGTTTTTGGCCGAAATTTTGACCCCCTCCGATCTTCTTGAAACTCTGGATTCTGACAGAGGGCCACAAGACTTCGACCAGCGCGCAAAAATGGAGGCTCTAGACCCTTCCAGAGCCGAGATATCGGATGTCAAAGTTTTGACCTGAAAAAAAAACATAAGGGGTAACACTGTCGTTTTTGGCCGAAATTTTGACCCCCTCCGATCTTCTTGAAACTCTGGATTCTGACAGAGGGCCACGAGACTTCGACCAGCGCGCAAAAATGGAGGCTCTAGACCCTTCCAGAGCCGAGATATCGGATGTCAAAGTTTTGACCTGAAAAAAAAAACATAAGGGGTAACACTGTCGTTTTTGGCCGAAATTTTGACCCCCTCCGATCTTCTTGAAACTCTGGATTCTGACAGAGGGCCACGAGACTTCGACCAGCGCGCAAAAATGGAGGCTCTAGACCCTTCCAGAGCCGAGATATCGGAGGTCAAAGTTTTGACCTGAAAAAAAAACATAAGGGGTAACACTGTCGTTTTTGGCCGAAATTTTGACCCCCTCCGATCTTCTTGAAACTCTGGATTCTGACAGAGGGCCACGAGACTTCGACCAGCGCGCAAAAATGGAGGCTCTAGACCCTTCCAGAGCCGAGATATCGGGTGTCAAAGTTTTGACCTGAAAAAAAAAACATAAGGGGTAACACTGTCGTTTTTGGCCGAAATTTTGACCCCCTCCGATCTTCTTGAAACTCTGGATTCTGACAGAGGGCCACGAGACTTCGACCAGCGCGCAAAAATGGAGGCTCTAGACCCTTCCAGAGCCGAGATATCGGATGTCAAAGTTTTGACCTGAAAAAAAAAACATAAGGGGTAACACTGTCGTTTTTGGCCGAAATTTTGACCCCCTCCGATCTTCTTGAAACTCTGGATTCTGACAGAGGGCCACGAGACTTCGACCAGCGCGCAAAAATGGAGGCTCTAGACCCTTCCAGAGCCGAGATATCGGATGTCAAAGTTTTGACCTGAAAAAAAAAACATAAGGGGTAACACTGTCATTTTTGGCCGAAATTTTGACCCCCTCCGATCTTCTTGAAACTCTGGATTCTGACAGAGGGCCACGAGACTTCGACCAGCGCGCAAAAATGGAGGCTCTAGACCCTTCCAGAGCCGAGATATCGGATGTCAAAGTTTTGACCTGAAAAAAAAACATAAGGGGTAACACTGTCGTTTTTGGCCGAAATTTTGACCCCCTCCGATCTTCTTGAAACTCTGGATTCTGACAGAGGGCCACAAGACTTCGACCAGCGCGCAAAAATGGAGGCTCTAGACCCTTCCAGAGCCGAGATATCGGATGTCAAAGTTTTGACCTGAAAAAAAAACATAAGGGGTAACACTGTCGTTTTTGGCCGAAATTTTGACCCCCTCCGATCTTCTTGAAACTCTGGATTCTGACAGAGGGCCACGAGACTTCGACCAGCGCGCAAAAATGGAGGCTCTAGACCCTTCCAGAGCCGAGATATCGGATGTCAAAGTTTTGACCTGAAAAAAAAAACATAAGGGGTAACACTGTCGTTTTTGGCCGAAATTTTGACCCCCTCCGATCTTCTTGAAACTCTGGATTCTGACAGAGGGCCACGAGACTTCGACCAGCGCGCAAAAATGGAGGCTCTAGACCCTTCCAGAGCCGAGATATCGGATGTCAAAGTTTTGACCTGAAAAAAAAACATAAGGGGTAACACTGTCGTTTTTGGCCGAAATTTTGACCCCCTCCGATCTTCTTGAAACTCTGGATTCTGACAGAGGGCCACGAGACTTCGACCAGCGCGCAAAAATGGAGGCTCTAGACCCTTCCAGAGCCGAGATATCGGATGTCAAAGTTTTGACCTGAAAAAAAAAACATAAGGGGTAACACTGTCGTTTTTGGCCGAAATTTTGACCCCCTCTGATCTTCTTGAAACTCTGGATTCTGACAGAGGGCCACGAGACTTCGACCAGCGCGCAAAAATGGAGGCTCTAGACCCTTCCAGAGCCGAGATATCGGATGTCAAAGTTTTGACCTGAAAAAAAAAACATAAGGGGTAACACTGTCGTTTTTGGCCGAAATTTTGACCCCCTCCGATCTTCTTGAAACTCTGGATTCTGACAGAGGGCCACGAGACTTCGACCAGCGCGCAAAAATGGAGGCTCTAGACCCTTCCAGAGCCGAGATATCGGATGTCAAAGTTTTGACCTGAAAAAAAAACATAAGGGGTAACACTGTCGTTTTTGGCCGAAATTTTGACCCCCTCCGATCTTCTTGAAACTCTGGATTCTGACAGAGGGCCACGAGACTTCGACCAGCGCGCAAAAATGGAGGCTCTAGACCCTTCCAGAGCCGAGATATCGGATGTCAAAGTTTTGACCTGAAAAAAAAACATAAGGGGTAACACTGTCGTTTTTGGCCGAAATTTTGACCCCCTCCGATCTTCTTGAAACTCTGGATTCTGACAGAGGGCCACGAGACTTCGACCAGCGCGCAAAAATGGAGGCTCTAGACCCTTCCAGAGCCGAGATATCGGATGTCAAAGTTTTGACCTGAAAAAAAAACATAAGGGGTAACACTGTCGTTTTTGGCCGAAATTTTGACCCCCTCCGATCTTCTTGAAACTCTGGATTCTGACAGAGGGCCACGAGACTTCGACCAGCGCGCAAAAATGGAGGCTCTAGACCCTTCCAGAGCCGAGATATCGGATGTCAAAGTTTTGACCTGAAAAAAAAAACATAAGGGGTAACACTGTCATTTTTGGCCGAAATTTTGACCCCCTCCGATCTTCTTGAAACTCTGGATTCTGACAGAGGGCCACGAGACTTCGACCAGCACGCAAAAATGGAGGCTCTAGACCCTTCCAGAGCCGAGATATCGGATGTCAAAGTTTTGACCTGAAAAAAAAACATAAGGGGTAACACTGTCGTTTTTGGCCGAAATTTTGACCCCCTCCGATCTTCTTGAAACTCTGGATTCTGACAGAGGGCCACAAGACTTCGACCAGCGCGCAAAAATGGAGGCTCTAGACCCTTCCAGAGCCGAGATATCGGATGTCAAAGTTTTGACCTGAAAAAAAAACATAAGGGGTAACACTGTCGTTTTTGGCCGAAATTTTGACCCCCTCCGATCTTCTTGAAACTCTGGATTCTGACAGAGGGCCACGAGACTTCGACCAGCGCGCAAAAATGGAGGCTCTAGACCCTTCCAGAGCCGAGATATCGGATGTCAAAGTTTTGACCTGAAAAAAAAAACATAAGGGGTAACACTGTCGTTTTTGGCCGAAATTTTGACCCCCTCCGATCTTCTTGAAACTCTGGATTCTGACAGAGGGCCACGAGACTTCGACCAGCGCGCAAAAATGGAGGCTCTAGACCCTTCCAGAGCCGAGATATCGGATGTCAAAGTTTTGACCTGAAAAAAAAACATAAGGGGTAACACTGTCGTTTTTGGCCGAAATTTTGACCCCCTCCGATCTTCTTGAAACTCTGGATTCTGACAGAGGGCCACGAGACTTCGACCAGCGCGCAAAAATGGAGGCTCTAGACCCTTCCAGAGCCGAGATATCGGATGTCAAAGTTTTGACCTGAAAAAAAAAACATAAGGGGTAACACTGTCGTTTTTGGCCGAAATTTTGACCCCCTCTGATCTTCTTGAAACTCTGGATTCTGACAGAGGGCCACGAGACTTCGACCAGCGCGCAAAAATGGAGGCTCTAGACCCTTCCAGAGCCGAGATATCGGATGTCAAAGTTTTGACCTGAAAAAAAAAACATAAGGGGTAACACTGTCGTTTTTGGCCGAAATTTTGACCCCCTCCGATCTTCTTGAAACTCTGGATTCTGACAGAGGGCCACGAGACTTCGACCAGCGCGCAAAAATGGAGGCTCTAGACCCTTCCAGAGCCGAGATATCGGATGTCAAAGTTTTGACCTGAAAAAAAAACATAAGGGGTAACACTGTCGTTTTTGGCCGAAATTTTGACCCCCTCCGATCTTCTTGAAACTCTGGATTCTGACAGAGGGCCACGAGACTTCGACCAGCGCGCAAAAATGGAGGCTCTAGACCCTTCCAGAGCCGAGATATCGGATGTCAAAGTTTTGACCTGAAAAAAAAACATAAGGGGTAACACTGTCGTTTTTGGCCGAAATTTTGACCCCCTCCGATCTTCTTGAAACTCTGGATTCTGACAGAGGGCCACGAGACTTCGACCAGCGCGCAAAAATGGAGGCTCTAGACCCTTCCAGAGCCGAGATATCGGATGTCAAAGTTTTGACCTGAAAAAAAAACATAAGGGGTAACACTGTCGTTTTTGGCCGAAATTTTGACCCCCTCCGATCTTCTTGAAACTCTGGATTCTGACAGAGGGCCACGAGACTTCGACCAGCGCGCAAAAATGGAGGCTCTAGACCCTTCCAGAGCCGAGATATCAGATGTCAAAGTTTTGACCTGAAAAAAAAACATAAGGGGTAACACT
Source organism: Cyprinella venusta (assembly GCA_038021265.1). Lineage (NCBI taxonomy): Eukaryota > Metazoa > Chordata > Actinopteri > Cypriniformes > Leuciscidae > Cyprinella > Cyprinella venusta. Next base: position 38,407,088 of record CM075868.1, read on the forward strand.
GTCGTTTTTGGCCGAAATTTTGACCCCCTCCGATCTTCTTGAAACTCTGGATTCTGACAGAGGGCCACGAGACTTCGACCAGCGCGCAAAAATGGAGGCTCTAGACCCTTCCAGAGCCGAGATATCGGATGTCAAAGTTTTGACCTGAAAAAAAAACATAAGGGGTAACACTGTCATTTTTGGCCGAAATTTTGACCCCCTCCGATCTTCTTGAAACTCTGGATTCTGACAGAGGGCCACGAGACTTCAACCAGCGCGCAAAAATGGAGGCTCTAGACCCTTCCAGAGCCGAGATATCGGATGTCAAAGTTTTGACCTGAAAAAAAAACATAAGGGGTAACACTGTCGTTTTTGGCCGAAATTTTGACCCCCTCCGATCTTCCTGAAACTCTGGATTCTGACAGAGGGCCACGAGACTTCGACCAGCGCGCAAAAATGGAGGCTCTAGACCCTTCCAGACCCAAGATATCGGATGTCAAAGTTTTGACCTGAAAAAAAAACATAAGGGGTAACACTGTCGTTTTTGGCCGAAATTTTGACCCCCTCCGATCTTCTTGAATCTCTGGATTCTGACAGAGGGCCACGAGACTTCGACCAGCGTGCAAAAATGGAGGCTCTAGACCCTTCCAGAGCCGAGATATCGGATGTCAAAGTTTTGACCTGAAAAAAAAACATAAGGGGTAACACTGTCGTTTTTGGCCGAAATTTTGACCCCCTCCGATCTTCTTGAAACTCTGGATTCTGACAGAGGGCCACGAGACTTCGACCAGCGCGCAAAAATGGAGGCTCTAGACCCTTCCAGAGCCGAGATATCGGATGTCAAAGTTTTGACCTGAAAAAAAACATAAGGGGTAACACTGTCGTTTTTGGCCGAAATTTTGACCCCCTCCGATCTTCTTGAAACTCTGGATTCTGACAGAGGGCCACGAGACTTCGACCAGCGCGCAAAAATGGAGGCTCTAGACCCTTCCAGAGCCGAGATATCGGATGTCAAAGTTTTGACCTGAAAAAAAAACATAAGGGGTAACACTGTCGTTTTTGGCCGAAATTTTGACCCCCTCCGATCTTCTTGAAACTCTGGATTCTGACAGAGGGCCACGAGACTTCGACCAGCGCGCAAAAATGGAGGCTCTAGACCCTTCCAGAGCCGAGATATCGGATGTCAAAGTTTTGACCTGAAAAAAAAAACATAAGGGGTAACACTGTCGTCTTTGGCCGAAATTTTGACCCCCTCCGATCTTCTTGAAACTCTGGATTCTGACAGAGGGCCACGAGACTTCGACCAGCGCGCAAAAATGGAGGCTCTAGACCCTTCCAGAGCCGAGATATCGGATGTCAAAGTTTTGACCTGAAAAAAAAACATAAGGGGTAACACTGTCGTTTTTGGCCGAAATTTTGACCCCCTCCGATCTTCTTGAAACTCTTGATTCTGACAGAGGGCCACGAGACTTCCACCAGCGCGCAAAAATGGAGGCTCTAGACCCTTCCAGAGCCGAGATATCGGATGTCAAAGTTTTGACCTGAAAAAAAACATAAGGGGTAACACTGTCGTTTTTGGCCGAAATTTTGACCCCCTCCGATCTTCTTGAAACTCTGGATTCTGACAGAGGGCCACGAGACTTCGACCAGCGCGCAAAAATGGAGGCTCTAGACCCTTCCAGAGCCGAGATATCGGATGTCAAAGTTTTGACCTGAAAAAAAAAACATAAGGGGTAACACTGTCGTTTTTGGCCGAAATTTTGACCCCCTCTGATCTTCTTGAAACTCTGGATTCTGACAGAGGGCCACGAGACTTCGACCAGCGCGCAAAAATGGAGGCTCTAGACCCTTCCAGAGCCGAGATATCGGATGTCAAAGTTTTGACCTGAAAAAAAAACATAAGGGGTAACACTGTCGTTTTTTGCCGAAATTTTGACCCCCTCCGATCTTCTTGAAACTCTGGATTCTGACAGAGGGCCACGAGACTTCGACCAGCGCGCAAAAATGGAGGCTCTAGACCCTTCCAGAGCCGAGATATCGGATGTCAAAGTTTTGACCTGAAAAAAAAAACATAAGGGGTAACACTGTCGTTTTTGGCCGAAATTTTGACCCCCTCCGATCTTCTTGAAACTCTGGATTCTGACAGAGGGCCACGAGACTTCGACCAGCACGCAAAAATGGAGGCTCTAGACCCTTCCAGAGCCGAGATATCGGATGTCAAAGTTTTGACCTGAAAAAAAAACATAAGGGGTAACACTGTCGTTTTTGGCCGAAATTTTGACCCCCTCCGATCTTCTTGAAACTCTGGATTCTGACAGAGGGCCACGAGACTTCGACCAGCGCGCAAAAATGGAGGCTCTAGACCCTTTCAGAGCCGAGATATCGGATGTCAAAGTTTTGACCTGAAAAAAAAACATAAGGGGTAACACTGTCGTTTTTGGCCGAAATTTTGACCCCCTCCGATCTTCTTGAAACTCTGGACTCTGACAGAGGGCCACGAGACTTCGACCAGCGCGCAAAAATGGAGGCTCTAGACCCTTCCAGAGCCGAGATATCGGATGTCAAAGTTTTGACCTGAAAAAAAAACATAAGGGGTAACACTGTCGTTTTTGGCCGAAATTTGACCCCCTCCGATCTTCTTGAAACTCTGGATTCTGACAGAGGGCCACGAGACTTCGACCAGCGCGCAAAAATGGAGGCTCTAGACCCTTCCAGAGCCGAGATATCGGATGTCAAAGTTTTGACCTGAAAAAAAAACATAAGGGGTAACACTGTCGTTTTTGGCCGAAATTTTGACCCCCTCCGATCTTCTTGAAACTCTGGATTCTGACAGAGGGCCACGAGACTTCGACCAGCGCGCAAAAATGGAGGCTCTAGACCCTTCCAGAGCCGAGATATCGGATGTCAAAGTTTTGACCTGAAAAAAAAACATAAGGGGTAACACTGTCGTTTTTGGCCGAAATTTTGACCCCCTCCGATCTTCTTGAAACTCTGGATTCTGACAGAGGGCCACGAGACTTCGACCAGCGCGCAAAAATGGAGGCTCTAGACCCTTCCAGAGCCGAGATATCGGATGTCAAAGTTTTGACCTAAAAAAAAACATAAGGGGTAACACTGTCGTTTTTGGACGAAATTTTGACCCCCTCCGATCTTCTTGAAACTCTGGACTCTGACAGAGGGTCACGAGACTTCGACCAGCGCAAAAATGGAGGCTCTAGACCCTTCCAGAGCCGAGATATCGGATGTCAAAGTTTTGACCTGAAAAAAAAACATAAGGGGTAACACTGTCGTTTTTGGCCGAAAATTTGACCCCCTCCGATCTTCTTGAAACTCTGGATTCTGACAGAGGGCCACGAGACTTCGACCAGCGCGCAAAAATGGAGGCTCTAGACCCTTCCAGAGCCGAGATATCGGATGTCAAAGTTTTGACCTGAAAAAAAAACATAAGGGGTAACACTGTCGTTTTTGGCCGAAATTTTGACCCCCTCCGATCTTCTTGAAACTCTGGATTCTGACAGAGGGCCACGAGACTTCGACCAGCGCGCAAAAATGGAGGCTCTAGACCCTTCCAGAGCCGAGATATCGGATGTCAAAGTTTTGACCTGAAAAAAAAACATAAGGGGTAACACTGTCGTTTTTGGCCGAAATTTTGACCCCCTCCGATCTTCTTGAAACTCTGGATTCTGACAGAGGGCCACGAGACTTCGACCAGCGCGCAAAAATGGAGGCTCTAGACCCTTCCAGAGCCGAGATATCGGATGTCAAAGTTTTGACCTGAAAAAAAAACGTAAGGGGTAACACTGTCATTTTTGGCCGAAATTTTGACCCCCTCCGATCTTCTTGAAACTCTGGATTCTGACAGAGGGCCACGAGACTTCGACCAGCGCACAAAAATGGAGGCTCTAGACCCTTCCAGAGCTGAGATATCGGATGTCAAAGTTTTGACCTGAAAAAAAAACATAAGGGGTAACACTGTCGTTTTTGGCCGAAATTTTGACCCCCTCCGATCTTCTTGAAACTCTGGATTCTGACAGAGGGCCACGAGACTTCGACCAGCGCGCAAAAATGGAGGCTCTAGACCCTTCCAGAGCCGAGATATCGGATGTCAAAGTTTTGACCTGAAAAAAAAACATAAGGGGTAACACTGTCGTTTTTGGCCGAAATTTTGACCCCCTCCGATCTTCTTGAAACTCTGGTTTCTGACAGAGGGCCACGAGACTTCGACCAGCGCGCAAAAATGGAGGCTCTAGACCCTACCAGAGCCGAGATATCGGATATCAAAGTTTTGACCTGAAAAAAAAAACATAAGGGGTAACACTGTCGTTTTTGGCTGAATTTTTGACCCCCTCCGATCTTCTTGAAACTCTGGATTCTGACAGAGGGCCACGAGACTTCGACCAGCGCGCAAAAATGGAGGCTCTAGACCCTTCCAGAGCCGAGATATCGAAGGTCAAAATTTGGACCTGAAAAAAAAACATAAGGGGTAACACTGTCATTTTTTTTTGGCCGAAATTTTGACCCCCTCCGATCTTCTTGAAACTCTGGATTCTGACAGAGGGCAACGAGACTTCGACCAGCGCGCAAAAATGGAGGCTCTTGACCCTTCCAGAGCCGAGATATCGAAGGTCAAAATTTGCACCTGAAAAAAAAACATAAGGGGTAACACTGTCATTTTTTTTTTTTGGCCGAAATTTTGACCCCCTCCGATCTTCTTGAAACTCTGGATTCTGACAGAGGGCCACGAGACTTCGACCAGCGCGCAAAAATGGAGGCTCAAGACCCTTCCAGAGCCGAGATATCGAAGGTCAAAATTTGGACCTGAAAAAAAAACATAAGGGGTAACACTTTCATTTTTTTTTTGGCCGAAATTTTGACCCCCTCCGATCTTCTTGAAACTCTGGATTCTGACAGAGGGCCACGAGACTTCGACCAGCGCGCAAAATTGGAGGCTCTAGACCCTTCCAGAACCGAGATATCGAAGGTCAAAATTTGGACCTGAAAAAAAAACATAAGGGGTAACACTGTCATTTTTTTTTTTGGGCCGAAATTTTGACCCCCTCCGATCT
>CM075869.1:0-100000 GCA_038021265.1 Cyprinella venusta
TATTCTGACAGAGGGCCACGAGACTTCGACCAGCGCGCAAAAATGGAGGCTCTAGACCCTTCCAGAGCCGAGATATCGGATGTCAAAGTTTTGACCTGAAAAAAAAAACATAAGGGTAACACTGTCGTTTTTGGCCACAATTTTGACCCCCTCCGATCTTCTTGAAACTCTGGATTCTGACAGAGGGCCACGAGACTTCGACCAGCGCGCAAAAATGGAGGCTCTAGACCCTTCCAGAGCCGAGATATCGGATGTCAAAGTTTTGACCTGAAAAAAAAACATAAGGGGTAACACTGTCGTTTTTGGCCGAAATTTTGACCCCCTCCGATCTTCTTGAAACTCTGGATTCTGACAGAGGGCCACGAGACTTCGACCAGCGCGCAAAAATGGAGGCTCTAGACCCTTCCAGAGCCGAGATATCGGATGTCAAAGTTTTGACCTGAAAAAAAACATAAGGGGTAACACTGTCGTTTTTGGCCGAAATTTTGACCCCCTCCGATCTTCTTGAAACTCTGGATTCTGACAGAGGGCCACAAGACTTCGACCAGCGCGCAAAAATGGAGGCTCTAGACCCTTCCAGAGCCGAGATATCGGATGTCAAAGTTTTGACCTGAAAAAAAAACATAAGGGGTAACACTGTCGTTTTTGGCCGAAATTTTGACCCCCTCCGATCTTCTTGAAACTCTGGATTCTGACAGAGGGCCACGAGACTTCGACCAGCGCGCAAAAATGGAGGCTCTAGACCCTTCCAGAGCCGAGATATCGGATGTCAAAGTTTTGACCTGAAAAAAAAACATAAGGGGTAACACTGTTCTTTTTGGCCGAAATTTTGACCCCCTCCGATCTTCTTGAAACTCTGGATTCTGACAGAGGGCCACGAGACTTCGACCAGCGCGCAAAAATGGAGGCTCTAGACCCTTCCAGAGCCGAGATATCGGATGTCAAAGTTTTGACCTGAAAAAAAAACATAAGGGGTAACACTGTCATTTTGGCCGAAATTGTGACCCCCTCCGATCTTCTTGAAACTCTGGATTCTGACAGAGGGCCACGAGACTTCGACCAGCGCGCAAAAATGGGGGCTCTAGACCCTTCCAGAGCGAGATATCGGATGTCAAAGTTTTGACCTGAAAAAAAAACATAAGGGGTAACACTGTCGTTTTTGGCCGAAATTTTGACCCCCTCCGATCTTCTTGAAACTCTGGATTCTGACAGAGGGCCACGAGACTTCGACCAGCGCGCAAAAATGGAGGCTCTAGACCCTTCCAGAGCCGAGATATCGGATGTCAAAGTTTTGACCTGAAAAAAAAACATAAGGGGTAACACTGTCGTTTTTGGCTGAAATTTTGACCCCCTCCGATCTCTTGAAACTCTGGATTCTGACAGAGGGCCACGAGACTTCGACCAGCGCGCAAAAATGGAGGCTCTAGACCCTTCCAGAGCCGAGATATCGGATGTCAAAGTTTTGACCTGAAAAAAAAACATAAGGGGTAACACTGTCGTTTTTGGCCGAAATTTTGACCCCCTCCGATCTTCTTGAAACTCTGGATTCTGACAGAGGGCCACGAGACTTCGACCAGCGCGCAAAAATGGAGGCTCTAGACCCTTCCAGAGCCGAGATATCGGATGTCAAAGTTTTGACCTGAAAAAAAACATAAGGGGTAACACTGTCGTTTTTGGCCGAAATTTTGACCCCCTCCGATCTTCTTGAAACTCTGGATTCTGACAGAGGGCCACGAGACTTCGACCAGCGCGCAAAAATGGAGGCTCTAGACCCTTCAGAGCCGAGATATCGGATGTCAAAGTTTTGACCTGAAAAAAAAAACATAAGGGGTAACACTGTCGTTTTTGGCCGAAATTTTGACCCCCTCCGATCTTCTTGAAACTCTGGATTCTGACAGAGGGCCACGAGACTTCGACCAGCGTGCAAAAATGGAGGCTCTAGACCCTTCCAGAGCCGAGATATCGGATGTCAAAGTTTTGACCTGAAAAAAAAACATAAGGGGTAACACTGTCGTTTTTGGCCGAAATTTTGACCCCCTCCGATCTTCTTGAAACTCTGGATTCTGACAGATGGCCACGAGACTTCGACCAGCGCGCAAAAATGGAGGCTCTAGACCCTTCCAGAGCCGAGATATCGGATGTCAAAGTTTTGACCTGAAAAAAAAACATAAGGGGTAACACTGTCGTTTTTGGCCGAAATTTTGACCCCCTCCAATCTTCTTGAAACTCTGGATTCTGACAGAGGGCCACGAGACTTCGACCAGCGCGCAAAAATGGAGGCTCTAGACCCTTCCAGAGCCGAGATATCGGATGTCAAAGTTTTGACCTGAAAAAAAAACATAAGGGGTAACACTGTCGTTTTTGGCCGAAATTTTGACCCCCTCCGATCTTCTTGAAACTCTGGATTCTGACAGAGGGCCACGAGACTTCGACCAGCGCGCAAAAATGGAGGCTCTAGACCCTTCCAGAGCCGAGATATCGGATGTCAAAGTTTTGACCTGAAAAAAAAACATAAGGGGTAACACTGTCGTTTTTGGCCGAAATTTTGACCCCCTCCGATCTTCTTGAAACTCTGGATTCTGACAGAGGGCCACGAGACTTCGACCAGCACGCAAAAATGGAGGCTCTAGACCCTTCCAGAGCCGAGATATCGGATGTCAAAGTTTTGACCCGAAAAAAAAACTTAAGGGTAACACTGTCGTTTTTGGCTGAAATTTTGACCCCCTCCGATCTTCTTGAAACTCTGGATTCTGACAGAGGGCCACGAGACTTCGACCAGCGCGCAAAAATGGAGGCTCTAGACCCTTCCAGAGCCGAGATATCGGATGTCAAAGTTTTGACCTGAAAAAAAAACATAAGGGGTAACACTGTCGTTTTTGGCCGAAATTTTGACCCCCTCCGATCTTCTTGAAACTCTGGATTCTGACAGAGGGCCACGAGACTTCGACCAGCGCGCAAAAATGGACGCTCTAGACCCTTCCAGAGCCGAGATATCGGATGTCAAAGTTTTGACCTGAAAAAAAACATAAGGGGTAACACTGTCGTTTTTGCCGAAATTTTGACCCCCTCCGATCTTCTTGAAACTCTGGATTCTGACAGAGGGCCACGAGACTTCGACCAGCGCGCAAAAATGGAGGCTCTAGACCCTTCCAGAGCCGAGATATCGGATGTCAAAGTTTTGACCTGAAAAAAAAACATAAGGGGTAACACTGTCGTTTTTGGCCGAAATTTTGACCCCCTCCGATCTTCTTGAAACTCTGGATTCTGACAGAGGGCCACGAGACTTCGACCAGCGCGCAAAAATGGAGGCTCTAGACCCTTCCAGAGCCGAGATATCGGATGTCAAAGTTTTGACCTGAAAAAAAAACATAAGGGGTAACACTGTCGTTTTTGGCCGAAATTTTGACCCCCTCCGATCTTCTTGAAACTCTGGACTCTGACAGAGGGCCACGAGACTTCGACCAGCGCGCAAAAATGAAGGCTCTAGACCCTTCCAGAGCCGAGATATCGGATGTCAAAGTTTTGACCTGAAAAAAAAACATAAGGGGTAACACTGTCGTTTTTGGCCGAAATTTTGACCCCCTCCGATCTTCTTGAAACTCTGGATTCTGACAGAGGGCCACGAGACTTCGACCAGCGCGCAAAAATGGAGGCTCTAGACCCTTCCAGAGCCGAGATATCGGATGTCAAAGTTTTGACCTGAAAAAAAAACATAAGGGGTAACACTGTCGTTTTGGCCGAAATTTTGACCCCCTCCGATCTTCTTGAAACTCTGGATTCTGACAGAGGGCCACGAGACTTCGACCAGCGCGCAAAAATGGACGCTCTAGACCCTTCCAGAGCCGAGATATCGGATGTCAAAGTTTTGACCTGAAAAAAAACATAAGGGGTAACACTGTCGTTTTTGGCCGAAATTTTGACCCCCTCCGATCTTCTTGAAACTCTGGATTCTGACAGAGGGCCACGAGACTTCGACCAGCGCGCAAAAATGGAGGCTCTAGACCCTTCCAGAGCCGAGATATCGGATGTCAAAGTTTTGACCTGAAAAAAAAACATAAGGGGTAACACTGTCGTTTTTGGCCGAAATTTTGACCCCCTCCGATCTTCTTGAAACTCTGGATTCTGACAGAGGGCCACGAGACTTCGACCAGCGCGCAAAAATGGAGGCTCTAGACCCTTCCAGAGCCGAGATATCGGATGTCAAAGTTTTGACCTGAAAAAAAAACATAAGGGGTAACACTGTCGTTTTTGGCCGAAATTTTGACCCCCTCCGATCTTCTTGAAACTCTGGACTCTGACAGAGGGCCACGAGACTTCGACCAGCGCGCAAAAATGAAGGCTCTAGACCCTTCCAGAGCCGAGATATCGGATGTCAAAGTTTTGACCTGAAAAAAAAACATAAGGGGTAACACTGTCGTTTTTGGCCGAAATTTTGACCCCCTCCGATCTTCTTGAAACTCTGGATTCTGACAGAGGGCCACGAGACTTCGACCAGCGCGCAAAAATGGAGGCTCTAGACCCTTCCAGAGCCGAGATATCGGATGTCAAAGTTTTGACCTGAAAAAAAAACATAAGGGGTAACACTGTCGTTTTTGGCCGAAATTTTGACCCCCTCCGATCTTCTTGAAACTCTGGATTCTGACAGAGGGCCACGAGACTTCGACCAGCGCGCAAAAATGGAGGCTCTAGACCCTTCCAGAGCCGAGATATCGGATGTCAAAGTTTTGACCTGAAAAAAAAACATAAGGGGTAACACTGTCGTTTTTGGCCGAAATTTTGACCCCCTCCGATCTTCTTGAAACTCTGGATTCTGACAGAGGGCCACGAGACTTCGACCAGCGCGCAAAAATGGAGGCTCTAGACCCTTCCAGAGCCGAGATATCGGATGTCAAAGTTTTGACCTGAAAAAAAACATAAGGGGTAACACTGTCGTTTTTGGCTGAAATTTTGACCCCCTCCGATCTTCTTGAAACTCTGGATTCTGACAGAGGGCCACGAGACTTCGACCAGCGCGCAAAAATGGAGGCTCTAGACCCTTCCAGAGCCGAGATATCGGATGTCAAAGTTTTGACCTGAAAAAAAAACATAAGGGGTAACACTGTCGTTTTTGGCTGAAATTTTGACCCCCTCCGATCTTCTTGAAACTCTGGATTCTGACAGAGGGCCACGAGACTTCGACCAGCGCGCAAAAATGGAGGCTCTAGACCCTTCCAGAGCCGAGATATCGGATGTCAAAGTTTTGACCTGAAAAAAAAACATAAGGGGTAACACTGTCGTTTTTGGCCGAAATTTTGACCCCCTCCGATCTTCTTGAAACTCTGGATTCTGACAGAGGGCCACGAGACTTCGACCAGCGCGCAAAAATGGAGGCTCTAGACCCTTCCAGAGCCGAGATATCGGATGTCAAAGTTTTGACCTGAAAAAAAACATAAGGGGTAACACTGTCATTTTTGGCCGAAATTTTGACCCCCTCCGATCTTCTTGAAACTCTGGATTCTGACAGAGGGCCACGAGACTTCGACCAGCGCGCAAAAATGGAGGCTCTAGACCCTTCCAGAGCCGAGATATCGGATGTCAAAGTTTTGACCTGAAAAAAAAAACATAAGGGGTAACACTGTCGTTTTTGGCCGAAATTTTGACCCCCTCCGATCTTCTTGAAACTCTGGATTCTGACAGAGGGCCACGAGACTTCGACCAGCGTGCAAAAATGGAGGCTCTAGACCCTTCCAGAGCCGAGATATCGGATGTCAAAGTTTTGACCTGAAAAAAAAACATAAGGGGTAACACTGTCGTTTTTGGCCGAAATTTTGACCCCCTCCGATCTTCTTGAAACTCTGGATTCTGACAGAGGGCCACGAGACTTCGACCAGCGCGCAAAAATGGAGGCTCTAGACCCTTCCAGAGCCGAGATATCGGATGTCAAAGTTTTGACCTGAAAAAAAAAACATAAGGGGTAACACTGTCGTTTTTGGCCGAAATTTTGACCCCCTCCGATCTTCTTGAAACTCTGGATTCTGACAGATGGCCACGAGACTTCGACCAGCGCGCAAAAATGGAGGCTCTAGACCCTTCCAGAGCCGAGATATCGGATGTCAAAGTTTTGACCTGAAAAAAAAACATAAGGGGTAACACTGTCGTTTTTGGCCGAAATTTTGACCCCCTCCAATCTTCTTGAAACTCTGGATTCTGACAGAGGGCCACGAGACTTCGACCAGCGCGCAAAAATGGAGGCTCTAGACCCTTCCAGAGCCGAGATATCGGATGTCAAAGTTTTGACCTGAAAAAAAAAACATAAGGGGTAACACTGTCGTTTTTGGCCGAAATTTTGACCCCCTCCGATCTTCTTGAAACTCTGGATTCTGACAGAGGGCCACGAGACTTCGACCAGCGCGCAAAAATGGAGGCTCTAGACCCTTCCAGAGCCGAGATATCGGATGTCAAAGTTTTGACCTGAAAAAAAAACATAAGGGGTAACACTGTCATTTTTGGCCGAAATTTTGACCCCCTCCGATCTTCTTGAAACTCTGGATTCTGACAGAGGGCCACGAGACTTCGACCAGCGCGCAAAAATGGAGGCTCTAGACCCTTCCAGAGCCGAGATATCGGATGTCAAAGTTTTGACCCGAAAAAAAAACTTAAGGGGTAACACTGTCGTTTTTGGCTGAAATTTTGACCCCCTCCGATCTTCTTGAAACTCTGGATTCTGACAGAGGGCCACGAGACTTCGACCAGCGCGCAAAAATGGAGGCTCTAGACCCTTCCAGAGCCGAGATATCGGATGTCAAAGTTTTGACCTGAAAAAAAAAACATAAGGGGTAACACTGTCGTTTTTGGCCGAAATTTTGACCCCCTCCGATCTTCTTGAAACTCTGGATTCTGACAGAGGGCCACGAGACTTCGACCAGCGCGCAAAAATGGACGCTCTAGACCCTTCCAGAGCCGAGATATCGGATGTCAAAGTTTTGACCTGAAAAAAAACATAAGGGGTAACACTGTCGTTTTTGGCCGAAATTTTGACCCCCTCCGATCTTCTTGAAACTCTGGATTCTGACAGAGGGCCACGAGACTTCGACCAGCGCGCAAAAATGGAGGCTCTAGACCCTTCCAGAGCCGAGATATCGGATGTCAAAGTTTTGACCTGAAAAAAAAACATAAGGGGTAACACTGTCGTTTTTGGCCGAAATTTTGACCCCCTCCGATCTTCTTGAAACTCTGGATTCTGACAGAGGGCCACGAGACTTCGACCAGCGCGCAAAAATGGAGGCTCTAGACCCTTCCAGAGCCGAGATATCGGATGTCAAAGTTTTGACCTGAAAAAAAAACATAAGGGGTAACACTGTCGTTTTTGGCCGAAATTTTGACCCCCTCCGATCTTCTTGAAACTCTGGATTCTGACAGAGGGCCACGAGACTTCGACCAGCGCGCAAAAATGAAGGCTCTAGACCCTTCCAGAGCCGAGATATCGGATGTCAAAGTTTTGACCTGAAAAAAAAACATAAGGGGTAACACTGTCGTTTTTGGCCGAAATTTTGACCCCCTCCGATCTTCTTGAAACTCTGGATTCTGACAGAGGGCCACGAGACTTCGACCAGCGCGCAAAAATGGAGGCTCTAGACCCTTCCAGAGCCGAGATATCGGATGTCAAAGTTTTGACCTGAAAAAAAAACATAAGGGGTAACACTGTCGTTTTTGGCCGAAATTTTGACCCCCTCCGATCTTCTTGAAACTCTGGATTCTGACAGAGGGCCACGAGACTTCGACCAGCGCACAAAAATGGAGGCTCTAGACCCTTCCAGAGCCGAGATATCGGATGTCAAAGTTTTGACCTGAAAAAAAAAACATAAGGGGTAACACTGTCGTTTTTGGCTGAAATTTTGACCCCCTCCGATCTTCTTGAAACTCTGGATTCTGACAGAGGGCCACGAGACTTCGACCAGCGCGCAAAAATGGAGGCTCTAGACCCTTCCAGAGCCGAGATATCGGATGTCAAAGTTTTGACCTGAAAAAAAAACATAAGGGGTAACATTGTCGTTTTTGGCCGAAATTTTGACCCCCTCCGATCTTCTTGAAACTCTGGATTCTGACAGAGGGCCACGAGACTTCGACCAGCGCGCAAAAATGGAGGCTCTAGACCCTTCCAGAGCCGAGATATCGGATGTCAAAGTTTTGACCTGAAAAAAAACATAAGGGGTAACACTGTCGTTTTTGGCCAAAATTTTGACCCCCTCCGATCTTCTTGAAACTCTGGATTCTGACAGAGGGCCACGAGACTTCGACCAGCGCGCAAAAATGGAGGCTCTAGACCCTTCCAGAGCCGAGATATCGGATGTCAAAGTTTTGACCTGAAAAAAAAACATAAGGGGTAACACTGTCGTTTTTGGCCGAAATTTTGACCCCCTCCGATCTTCTTGAAACTCTGGATTCTGACAGAGGGCCACGAGACTTCGACCAGCGCGCAAAAATGGAGGCTCTAGACCCTTCCAGAGCCGAGATATCGGATGTCAAAGTTTTGACCTGAAAAAAAAACATAAGGGGTAACACTGTCGTTTTTGGCCGAAATTTTGACCCCCTCCGATCTTCTTGAAACTCTGGATTCTGACAGAGGGCCACGAGACTTCGACCAGCGCGCAAAAATGGAGGCTCTAGACCCTTCCAGTGCCGAGATATCGGATGTCAAAGTTTTGACCTGAAAAAAAAACATAAGGGGTAACACTGTCGTTTTTGGCCGAAATTTTGACCCCCTCCGATCTTCTTGAAACTCTGGATTCTGACAGAGGGCCACGAGACTTCGACCAGCGCGCAAAAATGGAGGCTCTAGACCCTTCCAGAGCCGAGATATCGGATGTCAAAGTTTTGACCTGAAAAAAAAACATAAGGGGTAACACTGTCGTTTTTGGCCGAAATTTTGACCCCCTCCGATCTTCTTGAAACTCTGGATTCTGACAGAGGGCCACAAGACTTCGACCAGCGCGCAAAAATGGAGGCTCTAGACCCTTCCAGAGCCGAGATATCGGATGTCAAAGTTTTGACCTGAAAAAAAAACATAAGGGGTAACACTGTCGTTTTTGGCCGAAATTTTGACCCCCTCCGATCTTCTTGAAACTCTGGATTCTGACAGAGGGCCACGAGACTTCGACCAGCGCGCAAAAATGGAGGCTCTAGACCCTTCCAGAGCCAAGATATCGGATGTCAAAGTTTTGACCTGAAAAAAAAACATAAGGGGTAACACTGTCGTTTTTGGCCGAAATTTTGACCCCCTCCGATCTTCTTGAAACTCTGGATTCTGACAGAGGGCCACGAGACTTCGACCAGCGCGCAAAAATGGAGGCTCTAGACCCTTCCAGAGCCGAGATATCGGATGTCAAAGTTTTGACCTGAAAAAAAAACATAAGGGGTAACACTGTCGTTTTTGGCTGAAATTTTGACCCCCTCCGATCTTCTTGAAACTCTGGATTCTGACAGAGGGCCACGAGACTTCGACCAGCGCGCAAAAATGGAGGCTCTAGACCCTTCCAGAGCCGAGATATCGGATGTCAAAGTTTTGACCTGAAAAAAAAACATAAGGGGTAACATTGTCGTTTTTGGCCGAAATTTTGACCCCCTCCGATCTTCTTGAAACTCTGGATTCTGACAGAGGGCCACGAGACTTCGACCAGCGCGCAAAAATGGAGGCTCTAGACCCTTCCAGAGCCGAGATATCGGATGTCAAAGTTTTGACCTGAAAAAAAACATAAGGGGTAACACTGTCGTTTTTGGCCAAAATTTTGACCCCCTCCGATCTTCTTGAAACTCTGGATTCTGACAGAGGGCCACGAGACTTCGACCAGCGCGCAAAAATGGAGGCTCTAGACCCTTCCAGAGCCGAGATATCGGATGTCAAAGTTTTGACCTGAAAAAAAAACATAAGGGGTAACACTGTCGTTTTTGGCCGAAATTTTGACCCCCTCCGATCTTCTTGAAACTCTGGATTCTGACAGAGGGCCACGAGACTTCGACCAGCGCGCAAAAATGGAGGCTCTAGACCCTTCCAGAGCCGAGATATCGGATGTCAAAGTTTTGACCTGAAAAAAAAACATAAGGGGTAACACTGTCGTTTTTGGCCGAAATTTTGACCCCCTCCGATCTTCTTGAAACTCTGGATTCTGACAGAGGGCCACGAGACTTCGACCAGCGCGCAAAAATGGAGGCTCTAGACCCTTCCAGTGCCGAGATATCGGATGTCAAAGTTTTGACCTGAAAAAAAAACATAAGGGGTAACACTGTCGTTTTTGGCCGAAATTTTGACCCCCTCCGATCTTCTTGAAACTCTGGATTCTGACAGAGGGCCACGAGACTTCGACCAGCGCGCAAAAATGGAGGCTCTAGACCCTTCCAGAGCCGAGATATCGGATGTCAAAGTTTTGACCTGAAAAAAAAACATAAGGGGTAACACTGTCGTTTTTGGCCGAAATTTTGACCCCCTCCGATCTTCTTGAAACTCTGGATTCTGACAGAGGGCCACAAGACTTCGACCAGCGCGCAAAAATGGAGGCTCTAGACCCTTCCAGAGCCGAGATATCGGATGTCAAAGTTTTGACCTGAAAAAAAAACATAAGGGGTAACACTGTCGTTTTTGGCCGAAATTTTGACCCCCTCCGATCTTCTTGAAACTCTGGATTCTGACAGAGGGCCACGAGACTTCGACCAGCGCGCAAAAATGGAGGCTCTAGACCCTTCCAGAGCCAAGATATCGGATGTCAAAGTTTTGACCTGAAAAAAAAACATAAGGGGTAACACTGTCGTTTTTGGCCGAAATTTTGACCCCCTCCGATCTTCTTGAAACTCTGGATTCTGACAGAGGGCCACGAGACTTCGACCAGCGCGCAAAAATGGAGGCTCTAGACCCTTCCAGAGCCGAGATATCGGATGTCAAAGTTTTGACCTGAAAAAAAAACATAAGGGGTAACACTGTCGTTTTTGGCCGAAATTTTGACCCCCTCCGATCTTCTTGAAACTCTGGATTCTGAGAGAGGGCCACGAGACTTCGACCAGCGCGCAAAAATGAAGGCTCTAGACCCTTCCAGAGCCGAGATATCGGATGTCAAAGTTTTGACCTGAAAAAAAAAACATAAGGGGTAACACTGTCGTTTTTGGCCGAAATTTTGACCCCCTCCGATCTTCTTGAAACTCTGGATTCTGACAGAGGGCCACGAGACTTCGACCAGCGCGCAAAAATGGAGGCTCTAGACCCTTCCAGAGCCGAGATATCGGATGTCAAAGTTTTGACCTGAAAAAAAAACATAAGGGGTAACACTGTCGTTTTTGGCCGAAATTTTGACCCCCTCCGATCTTCTTGAAACTCTGGATTCTGACAGAGGGCCACAAGACTTCGACCAGCGCGCAAAAATGGAGGCTCTAGACCCTTCCAGAGCCGAGATATCGGATGTCAAAGTTTTGACCTGAAAAAAAAACATAAGGGGTAACACTGTCGTTTTTGGCCGAAATTTTGACCCCCTCCGATCTTCTTGAAACTCTGGATTCTGACAGAGGGCCACAAGACTTCGACCAGCGCGCAAAAATGGAGGCTCTAGACCCTTCCAGAGCCAAGATATCGGATGTCAAAGTTTTGACCTGAAAAAAAAACATAAGGGGTAACACTGTCGTTTTTGGCCGAAATTTTGACCCCCTCCGATCTTCTTGAAACTCTGGATTCTGACAGAGGGCCACGAGACTTCGACCAGCGCGCAAAAATGGAGGCTCTAGACCCTTCCAGAGCTGAGATATCGGATGTCAAAGTTTTGACCTGAAAAAAAAACATAAGGGGTAACACTGTCGTTTTTGGCCGAAATTTTGACCCCCTCCGATCTTCTTGAAACTCTCGATTCTGACAGAGGGCCACGAGACTTCGACCAGCGCGCAAAAATGGAGGCTCTAGACCCTTCCAGAGCCGAGATATCGGATGTCAAAGTTTTGACCTGAAAAAAAAACATAAGGGGTAACACTGTCGTTTTTGGCCGAAATTTTGACCCCCTCCGATCTTCTTGAAACTCTGGATTCTGAGAGAGGGCCACGAGACTTCGACCAGCGCGCAAAAATGAAGGCTCTAGACCCTTCCAGAGCCGAGATATCGGATGTCAAAGTTTTGACCTGAAAAAAAAAACATAAGGGGTAACACTGTCGTTTTTGGCCGAAATTTTGACCCCCTCCGATCTTCTTGAAACTCTGGATTCTGACAGAGGGCCACGAGACTTCGACCAGCGCGCAAAAATGGAGGCTCTAGACCCTTCCAGAGCCGAGATATCGGATGTCAAAGTTTTGACCTGAAAAAAAAACATAAGGGGTAACACTGTCGTTTTTGGCCGAAATTTTGACCCCCTCCGATCTTCTTGAAACTCTGGATTCTGACAGAGGGCCACGAGACTTCGACCAGCGCGCAAAAATGGAGGCTCTAGACCCTTCCAGAGCCGAGATATCGGATGTCAAAGTTTTGACCTGAAAAAAAAACGTAAGGGGTAACACTGTCGTTTTTGGCCGAAATTTTGACCCCCTCCGATCTTCTTGAAACTCTGGATTCTGACAGAGGGCCACGAGACTTCGACCAGCGCGCAAAAATGGAGGCTCTAGACCCTTCCAGAGCCGAGATATCGGATGTCAAAGTTTTGACCTGAAAAAAAAACATAAGGGGTAACACTGTCGTTTTTGGCCGAAATTTTGACCCCCTCCGATCTTCTTGAAACTCTGGATTCTGACAGAGGGCCACGAGACTTCGACCAGCGCGCAAAAATGGAGGCTCTAGATCCTTCCAGAGCCGAGATATCGGATGTCAAAGTTTTGACCTGAAAAAAAAACATAAGGGGTAACACTGTCGTTTTTGGCCGAAATTTTGACCCCCTCCGATCTTCTTGAAACTCTGGATTCTGACAGAGGGCCACGAGACTTCGACCAGCGCGCAAAAATGGAGGCTCTAGACCCTTCCAGAGCCGAGATATCGGATGTCAAAGTTTTGACCTGAAAAAAAAACATAAGGGTTAACACTGTCGTTTTTGGCCGAAATTTTGACCCCCTCCGATCTTCTTGAAACTCTGGATTCTGACAGAGGGCCACGAGACTTCGACCAGCGCGCAAAAATGGAGGCTCTAGACCCTTCCAGAGCCGAAATATAGGATGTCAAAGTTTTGACCTGAAAAAAAAACATAAGGGGTAACACTGTCGTTTTTGGCCGAAATTTTGACCCCCTCCGATCTTCTTGAAACTCTGGATTCTGACAGAGGTTCACGAGACTTCGACCAGCGCGCAAAAATGGAGGCTCTAGATCCTTCCAGAGCCGAGATATCGGATGTCAAAGTTTTGACCTGAAAAAAAAACATAAGGGGTAACACTGTCGTTTTTGGCCGAAATTTTGACCCCCTCCGATCTTCTTGAAACTCTGGATTCTGACAGAGGGCCACGAGACTTCGACCAGCGCGCAAAAATGAAGGCTCTAGACCCTTCCAGAGCCGAGATATCGGATGTCAAAGTTTTGACCTGAAAAAAAAACATAAGGGGTAACACTGTCGTTTTTGGCCAAAATTTTGACCCCCTCCGATCTTCTTGAAACTCTGGATTCTGACAGAGGGCCACGAGACTTCGACCAGCGTGCAAAAATGGAGGCTCTAGACCCTTCCAGAGCCGAGATATCGGATGTCAAAGTTTTGACCTGAAAAAAAAACATAAGGGGTAACACTGTCGTTTTTGGCCGAAATTTTGACCCCCTCCGATCTTCTTGAAACTCTGGATTCTGACAGAGGGCCACGAGACTTCGACCAGCGCGCAAAAATGGAGGCTCTAGACCCTTCCAGAGCCGAGATATCGGATGTCAAAGTTTTGACCTGAAAAAAAAAACATAAGGGGTAACACTGTCGTTTTTGGCCGAAATTTTGACCCCCTTCGATCTTCTTGAAACTCTGGATTCTGACAGAGGGCCACGAGACTTCGACCAGCGCGCAAAAATGGAGGCTCTAGACCCTTCCAGAGCCGAGATATCGAAACTCAAATTTTCAACCAGAAAAAAAAATGACAGTGTTACCCCTTGCGTTTTTTTTTTTTTTTTTTTTTTTTTTTTTGGGGGGGGGGGGGCAAAAAATTAAGTATCCCCAATCCTCTCGAAACTCTGGATTCTGATAGAGGGCCATGAGACTTAGACCTGAGTGCAAAAATGGAGGCTCTAGACCTTCCCAGAGCTGAGATTTTGAGATATTTATAATGGCATAAATGCTACATGGGATCTCAATATCTCAGCTCTTTACTGGTCTAGAGCCTCCATTTTTGCACTCAGATCTAAGTCCCATTAACCTGGCCCTAGCCAGATGAACGTCGTTCCGCTTAGCTCCGCCTAGCTTCACTCACATCCATCTGGAACCTCTTCCATTGAGAGTGATTTCTCCAACCAACTCTATGGCTTAGCCAATCAGGACGCAGCGCGGGAGTTTCATAGATGTGACGTAGTGGACAAGCGACCGTGAGACTGTTTTGATTCAGACAACAATGGCGGCTCTAATCGAGGAAGCAAGTGTTAACATTGATGCTGCTATTTCATCCGTGTTGTCCAATCTACCTAATATTGTTTCATTAAAAGAACATCAGAGAACAGAACATCAGAGAATGTCGGCTGTTCTGTTTTGTTTTTTCCTGTGTCGCTCTCATCAGCATCACGGGTTGGCTTCGGTGTGACTGGTTGAAATAGCACGTCGATAAAGATGACAGACAAGTGGCTTATCCAATCATATGCAAGGATTTTTGATAAGGCCCAGCCTTCTGAAACGCCATTTCAATGGGTCGGTTCCAGATGGATGAGTGGAGCTAGCCGGAGTGAAATTCATCTGGCTAGGGCCAGGTTAAAGTCCCATGGCCCTCTATCAGAATCCAGAGAAGATCAAGAGAAAAAACCCGACAGTGTTATATTCAAACATACATACACACACACACACACACACATATATATATATACATATATATATATATATATATATATATATATATATATATATATATATATATATATATATAAAGAAACCCCAAAATCGTCATCTCTTGAATATGTTGTTAATTTCTTTATTTTCTACCCAAAAAGTTTCTCCTTTAAATTTTCCTCTTTTTCTGGTTGAATTTACCTCTTTTAATCCCTCAGATTTTGTTATGTATGAAGAATTATTATGAAGATTTTTTAGCCTTTTTATTGTTTTTTTTCTAGAGTATAAATATAATTGTATAATGTCATATTATGATGTACATAAAGCAATGATCTTTATATTTACTGTTTTTTTCAATATGATTGTTACATACTATGGTATCATTCCATGATGTATTCTATGTATTAAGTGTCATGATTCTGCCATAATGTCATTGATTTTTCTAGTCTTGACATGATCATGACAGAACCATGTTTTGTGTGCAAGCGCATGTTTTGTTGTTTGGGCCATGTGCTTGTGTTGTCTATTTAATACCCCGCCCCCTTGTTATCCTCATCCTGTCATTATTACCTAGTCTGTATCACCTGTTCCCCTAATTACTTTCTCCCTTTATAATCCCCTTGTGTTTGCTGTCCAGTGCAAACACATTTTGTGAGAGTCTACCTGTGAGTACCTTGCCTCAGAAGAATGTCTTGTATTTGCTGTTTGTTAATAGTTTAGTATTTAGTCAAGTGTTATTTAGTTTAGTTGTCCCTCGTTTGTATTGTCTCTGTTTTACCTCCTCGTGGGTTTTTGTTTTCCCCTGTTTTCTGTTATAATAAACCTTGTGTGTTAGCAAGCATACTGTCTGCGCTTGGGTTCATCTGCTATCAGAATGAACCTGCCACAACTGAACCCAGCAGACAGTATGCTTTCTTCTTTCAATCACCAGTCGGATGATCTTCAACATTGGTGGTTGAAGACAATCTCTGATATGAAGCAGGGCAGGCTTCCTTTCCTGTTCCCCCTCCCTTGACTGAACGGGAGAGACTGGTCCACCGCCTGTTCCGAGATATGGTGGACTGTTTATCTCAGAAGGGGTCGCCGGCTTCCACCACCTCGTCACTACTTGCCAGGCTGCCAGTGATCCCGGACCGGAGGGTCACGTTTTAGCCGTTGTTACGCAGGGGAACCAGGCTCAATCCACTTCGACTCCTGAGGCGTCATCTGCACCCGAAGTCTCCATGGTAAACGAGGGAGACTGTTCTCATGGGACTCTGCTTCGGAGTCCTCTTCCGTTGAGACTGCAGTCCCTGCTGTGCTTCCTCAACTGGTCACTAGCCCTGCTATGTCCACTGCTCCGCGACCCAGGAGGAAGGGAGCCTCTTGTCCTCTGTTTCCGCAGGTGCCGTCCATGAGCCCGCTCCAGCAGGCGCCTTCTCAGAGCCAGTGTTAATTTTGTTAACGAAAACTATGACGAAAAATGTTCGTTGACGACCTTTTTTTCCCTGACTAAGACAAGATGATGAGAGACGAAACCCACGTCATTAAACAATCAATGTGACTATATCAACACATGCAATATCGTTGACGAAAAAAGACGAGACTGAAATGTGTTTAAAAAATTAAAACCACTTGTTTTTTATTGTATCCGTTCATAAGGACAGCATTGCTTGTTAGTGAATGAATGAATGATTCGGTGACTCACTTAAAGCATTATTTATTTTATAAAGATATTTATAAAGGTAAAAAAATAACAGGAAAAATCGATTAAAAGGGCAAATATTGTCTCTTAATGGAAAGGTGTGACTGGAGAAAAATTGGAGAACCACTGAACTAAGGAAAATGGATATGTAGAATTGCACAAGTGCTACTGCTAAAGAGTGCAATGTCAACAAAACGTTTCAATTTCTCATAAGCTTAATTAAATTGGCCTAGAGAGAAAAAAAATAAATTACCTTTTTTTCCCTAAATAGTAAAGACTACATTTAAATCACTACCAAAATTAATCTCGGTAACTGCAGTTTGACTAAATGTAATGACTAAAAGTTGACAAAAATTGCAATGACTTTTCGTCAACTAAAACTAGACTTCTAAAACTAGACTAAACTATGAAAGACAAAATGACTGAAATGTAAATAAGACCAATAAACATTTTCGTCTGAAGATGAAGACTAAGACTAAATCAAAAATGGGTGCCAAAATTAACACTGCTCAGAGCCCACTCCAGCAGGCTTCGACCATGAGCCCACTCCAGCAAGCGCCGTCCCAGAGCCCGCTCCAGCAAGCTTGTCAAGAGAGCCTCCATGTGCCCGTCGTGTCTTGTCCTGAGCCCACTGTGTCTTTGTCGCAGGCTGTCTGTTTTGCCCCCTCGTGGGTTTTTGTTTTCCCGTTTTCTGTTACAATAAACTTTGTGTCTGTCTGCGTTTGGGTTTATCTGCTATCCACATAACAATAAGTTTAATATTATATGAACAGAGCAACAGGTACACTAACACTTCATAACATCAGTAACTCTACAGCACAATCTAGAACAGTTTTCCTCTGCGTTTGCAATGTCTGCACAAAGGAGATGGGCAGCTGCTCGAAGACCTCTCCTTTGGAGAAAACTGTTGATTTTATACTCGAAAAATAAGTATCACTCCTTAAACATTAATATTACCACAGAATGAATTGCCCACATTGTTTGCCCACCCCAAAACTAGAACAAAATAATAATATTAAATGCAGACCAATACTTAATTATAAAACTTCTTTAAACAACAAGTAATATATAATTTGTTTTGTCTTATGACATAGTTATGCATGAATACATTTATATTGTTAAATGCAGTGAAACATCTCAATTGTCAGTCTATCGAATACTTAATTATTATGCATACATTAATTAAATAATTACTGTATAGTTTATATACGGACAACAATAAGAAACATGAATAAATGAGTAAAAGAACAAAGAAAAGTAATCATCACAATAAACAAATGCATATTCACGTTAACACATGAAACAAAGCTTTATTCAAACTACAAGCATGTATTTATAGACCTTATGCACCAGAGAAACATGGGCGCCGTCATCTTTAGAAAATTGTCTTTAAACTTTTGGTTCTGTATATTTCTATGGCATCGCTGTTAGCTGGTGAAGTGGATTTACTTATTGTAGAGTTAACAAAAGTTTTCCTGAGCATTGTAATGTTTATCATAAGCATTCTAAAGCAGATGTCTTAACAAATGTCGAAGGGGAACTTTTGTACGAGCAGTTCATTCATACCTATGCAAGATCGCTGCGAAAATACAGACCGGAAGTCAAAAGACAAGGAGAAAACCGCTGAAATGGGGCTGGGCTACATAAGGTCTATAGGCGCTGAACACCACATCCTACTGCCATCAATCTGAGGCAATAAGGGCAGGTGGAGAGATGGAGGGTCTCATCCATAGCACCATTTCCAGGATTCAGCTCTGGGCTCCTCATCCTCAGTGCTCACACCAGTCTGCAGACATTTCAAATCCTACAAAAATGCAAAAACATTACACAAAAGCAGTCATTTTAACAGGGGTACCACTGTCCGTATTTTTTTTTCTCTGATCTGGGGGGTTTCTCTGATCTTTTGAAATTTTGGATTCTGATAGAGGGTCATGAGACTTAGACCTGAGTGTAAAAATGGAGGCTCTAGACCCTTCCAGAGCTGAGATGTTGAGATATTTATAATGGCATAAATGCTACGTGGGATCTCAATATCTAGAGAATCCATTTTTGCGCTCAGGTCTAAGTCTCATGGCCCTCTATCAGAATCTGTTAAGGGCAGATGGAGGGTCTCATCCATGGCACCATTTCCAGGATTCAGCTCTGGGCTCCTCATCCTTAGTGCTCACACCAGTCTGCAGACATTTCAGATCCTACAAAAATGCAAAAACATTACACAAAAGCAGTCATTTTAACAGCACAATGCCATTTGATTTATGTATTAAAAAGTGTATGGATATGTGTTCCATATCAACTAGGCCACTAGATGGCAGTATAAAGCTGCCTTAAGCCAAGTTCAACACTGTGTACTCGGTGAGTGAGCCTCGTCACTACATGGTACCAGGAGAAATGTTAAAAGATGATGAATTCCATCCGTTCACCAGAAGAACTGAAGTTGACTGGTAATATCAATGAGAATTGGAAAACTTTCAAACAAAGTTTTGAACTTTATGCACTCGCCATTGGGCTGGATGGTAGTGAACGGAGGAAAATAGCATTGCTGCTAACAGTGGCAGGACGCAGTGCACTGGATGTGTATAACACATTTGTTTTCACGGAAGACGAAAAAGATAAGTATGAGGCTGTGATTGAGAAATTCGTGCAATACTGCACACCCAGGAAAAATGAGACCTATGAGAGGTATGTCTTCAGAAATAGACTGCAGAAAGAGTCAGAATCCATTGAACAGTACGTTACAGATTTGAGACTGAAAAGCCAGTCGTGTAATTTTGGAACGCTTTGTGACTCCATGATTCGAGATCAAATAGTAATAGGAGTCCAAGATAAAAGAGTGAGGATGCAATTGTTAAAAGAGACAGACCTCACATTAGAAAGGGCAATCAAAGTTTGCCAAGCGTCAGAATGTGCATTGGCACAGCTAAAGTCTTTCAGTGATGAGAAGGAGACAGCAGAAGCTTCTGCTTCTGGACCAGTGTTGTTTACATCTTTTGAAATGGTCTATTACATCTGGAGAAGTTACTGTCTATAATTCTCTCTCATTCAGTCTAATATTTTAAAACCAGCACGGTAAGATTAAATTAAATGAACAAGGCTTTGGGTAAATTTCCATCATGTGGGGGGCTGGTGATGTCATTAATAATAATGTAATGGCTAATATTATAAAAACCGACGCAGCACAAATGAAACTTTTACCGGCACAATCCAGCACAAACGAACGTGGCTATTTTGGGTGAATTTCGATCATGTGGGGGAGCTGAGTGACCTCAGATGACCTATATAAAAAGATTTTAATATCTAAAAAAAACGAAGCAGCTGAAACGAAACGTTTTACAGCACAAACGGAGACCAAACGAACGAGACTATTTTGGATGAATTCGAAGCATGTGGGGGGCTGAGTGACATCATCGACCTAACCTTCAATGATTAATATTTAAAAATCCAAAGCAGCTCAAACAGGCGCGGATTTATGCGCGGATTTATACCCTAACCCAAACTGACAGGTGGCCCACCTAAACAGATTAATAAAAACAATTTAAATTTTTAATTTTAATAATAATAGTGAATGAAGTTTGGCCATACGGCCCGCCGAACACTTTATATGATATGATAAGCGCTGAGCGCGTCCATCTCCGGCTCAGCACCAGCGAACGCACAGTCTGAATCGGGACATTCTAAAACGCTTAACGTGAAAAACGCTTAACGTGGCTTACTGTACTAAGACAGTGATATTAAAAGACCAAATTCGCTACACATCATATTAATAAACCATACTATGTATAAAAAAATAAGATGAGTCCAGAAAATCAACGCAACGCGATTAATAACACGTTAAGCATTTTCTTCCCATAAAACCGTTATGAGACAAAAAACAACTAATCAGCCTATCCGTAACAACTTCGAAAGCTCGACAGAGCAGCTGATCATAGCTGTACAATGCAGTTTTTATTTATCATATCCATAAATATAGCCTATTCAGTAAAGACAAGCTAATGTTCGCTCATTATATAAACCTTTGAACATTTTGAACACAAAACGTTAAGCACTAAAACTGTAAAACAAGACAACCAGTCGCCCTCCTGTGGTGAACTGTGTGAATTACACTACTGCAACTTATTTCTACAGCTGTGACTGCAGTTAGAGGAAAACTTTGAGTTACAATATTTTGTAACATTTAATAAATTGTTGGTTGCCATGTGACGCAGTAAAACATCTGGCAATTACCTTTCAAATTTTCTATAAATATATTTTCAGGGGCGGTTCTAGGGCGAGTGGATATCCGGGGCTTAGCCCAGAGAAATCCATGTATGTGTCTCGAATCAAGGAATAAACTTTAAAATAAAATTTTTATATATTGTTTTTATTTTATTTTTTAACAAGGTGAATATTTCTTGCTAGTAAAAAGTAAAAATCACAATGTCACACAGCCTCATGTTTCCTTGCTGACTCATCTCAGACATGGTAAAATAGCAAGCTCAGCTCTATTATTGTTTTAATAAATAGTATTTACTTTACAACATTATTTTTGTGAGAATAGATAAAAATAGGTGACTAAAAAAATCTCTTTAATAACAAAAATTATTCACTTCCTGTTTTTTTTTTTGTTGTTGTTTTTTGAAGAATTTTGATACCATCCTTTACTACTCATTCATTTCTAGTTTCTTGCCATCAACAAACACCTGGCTTCAACATATTTAATTTCATTGGCTGCCTGGTACAGACGCTGAGCTTCTCAACGATGGTTGGCCAGCTTACTTGTCAGTCAGAAGCATTAGCCTGAGTGGGCGGTTCTCGTCGGTTTTGAATGACAATGCGTTATGTTGACGGACGCTATGATGCGAGAGTCGAGAAATATACATTTAATTAATTAAATTCTCTCAGTGATGGTGTGTACAATGCAAAGAAATAAAAACATTTGGGGTTTTACTGTAAAAAGCCCCCTTAGCCCACCCCTGTCTGCGATATTGTTTTGAAAATGGAGTTTAGTCGCCCTCCTGTGGTGAACTGTGTGAATTACACTGCTGTCATTTTACCCATAAACATTTAAAGACTTGAGTCAGCGAAATAGATAATCCGTAATTCGTTTGTAATTATAAAACGAAAATACCGTTTTTCTGTTTTTTGTTTCAGATAGAAAAACCAAATAACCGTTTTTGGTGTCAGAATCACTTCAAAAACGAAAAACCAATTAAAAACTGCCCGTTTTTCGTTTTTTTTTGGAGATCATTTTATCGTTATTCATTTTTGAACAAAGAATGGAGTCTTTGAACTTCTGTCAATTCGTTTTTCGTTTATAACCCAAAAACGGGAGTCACATGGTCCATTCCTTTTTTGGAAGCGATTGTAACCGGAAACCCTTTCAAAATAAAAGTAATTACTGTTAGCGAGATGATTGTAGACTAAAACTGAACTAATATAACTTTTTTTAGTACAACTAAAGTAGCACTGGGTGTGAATAACACTTTAGTTAACTAATATAAAAAAGTAAAACTAATAAAATAATAGATCTGGCTGTTAGGGAGAATCAATTATTTCACTAGCATACATGGCCTAAAATGTTTTACAAGCATAGTGGGTGAGTGAAGACTAAAATCTACTGCAAGAAAGAAACAGGCACCACTACCTGTATAATTGGTTCAGTCAAACCTCCCTCCGTGTTAGGAGTCCACTTCCGCAGTAGTACCCCGTTTTCAATGAAGTACCCATTAACAGAACTGTCCGCTTCGTCAGGAGGTAAAGCAGCATCAAACAGATGTTTCAGAGATGAATCCTCTTTCTGAGCAGACACCCAGTCCTGACGGGCAAAGCAAGGAGACCTGGCACTACCCTCTTAGTAGTTAACAAATCCTTCACATCACTTAGTTTGGCATGGGCAGATTGTTTACGCATTGCACGTGTGAGTGCACAAGACACAAATACCTCTGGATACTGCTGGGATATACCAGTGTCCCCAGATGAACAGGACAAGTAGCAACAACAGGTGGAGGTGGAACATCACGCCACACACGGTTATTTCCCAAAATCACTCAAACTCCTTCCATTGGCAGTGAAGGACGGACTCCCATCACAACTGCTCCATTTACTACATCAGACTGGAGAAACAGGTTATGCAGGGGTACCACGAATCAACACACTGTTTCCTGTACTTGACTCCTGAGAAAAAGGAAGAACAGATTGCAAAATGAATGATTGTGATGCACCAGTGTCTCTGAGGATCTTAACAGGAACCTTCTCAGTACTGACACAAAGCCCTCTGTAATGAAGGGAGCATAACCCTCATCTCCAACACTGCAAAGTACCACTGGTTTCTCCAGATCCTGTCAAATATTAAGACAGTCAGAATTATTATCTGTCTGAACAGATGAAACAGCAAGAGCAGGCTTGGGTTCCCATTTAACACGCGTCAGTTTTCCCTTAAGCGCTAAACAATCCTTTTCCCAGTGTCCCTCCCTTTAAATGACAATAAGCACACCGGTCATTTTTATCAGCATAACTTTTACAATTCCTCTCAACCTTATCAGCCAGGGTATGACGGACAGTTACACTCTCTGTTGGACTATCGATGAACTTTGACCTACTTTTCCTGACTTCACATTTATGAGTGAGTGCATACTCATCAGTAAGGATGGCAGCCTCTTCCGTAGATTTAACATTTCGATCGGTATAAAAGAGGGAAACATGCTCAGACAAAGTACTTTTAAACTGTTCTAAGAGGAACAACTCAAACAGATCTTCACGACTAGTTACACCTGAAGCAGTACACCAGCGATCTAACTGGATTTTTAAGTCTCTCACAAACTCACAATATGTCTGCTCTGCAGGCTTTCGCATGTTTCTAAATTTCTGCCGATAGGCCTCTGGCACCAGCTCATAAGCTTTCAGTACAGCCTCCTTAACCTTATGGCAGTTTTGACGGTCAAGAACACTTAAAGAAGAATACGCTTTTTGTGCCTTACCAGTTAACACGCACTGCACCATCAAAGTCTGTTCAGAATCTGGCCATTTCATAACGCCTGCCAAGCGTTCAAACAAACTGAAGAATGCGTCTACATCAGTTTCACTAAATTTGGGTATCAACTTAATATTATTGGCTACATCCAACCCTTTTCTGACAGAACTGGCCAGACCCTTAGCGCTGTCCTCCAGTTTACCCTCACCAATTAACTGATCTGGAGTCAGACAAACTACCATCGCGCCACGAGGCCCTGCAAATCAGTTAAAATGTTGTGCCAATAAAGTCTGTATAAAATGCACAACCTAAATGACTGTTTGTATGATTTATTTTTTTAAGCTAGCTGTGCTGAGAACAAACATTTGAATTACACTTCATATTTGTTTTCATGATTTTAAAAAGTCTGTAAAAAAATTAAACTAAAAAAAAGGAAAACTTATTTTTTAATTTTTTTTTACAATAAAAACTTATTTTTTAAATAAATTTCCCCCTGGCAACGCAAAAGGCGACACGAACGGGCCATCTACCTTCTGATGAAAGGATGGATGAGTTAGGGTCGGTTGCCCTTCTGGGATGATGATGATGATGACCCTCCAGTCCTTCAGCGTTTCCTCCAGTCCAAAAAAAAAAAGAAAAATCACACTTAGTAACAAAAGCTAGTATAGACCATTACAACACAAAAGACTACATTTTATCCAACGGCTTGCAGTTTCCACATCCCTAAAGCTAGTTGGGGACACGAGCTCAGAGTAGAGCCGCTGCTCCTCCACATCCAGAGGGGTCAGCTGGGGCGGCTCGGGCATCTGTTCCCTTCTCATCCCTTCCGAACGTCACATAGTGTTATTCCTGTAAAACATGTGAGGTGTTACCCTAACAACAAGCCTTGGGTTACAAAAGATCTGAAACATTGTTTAAATCTTAAAAAAATTGTTTTTTTTAATGGAAATAGATATGGTGTTAACCTTTAACAGAAAAAATTTAAGGTAAATTTTAAAGGGAACAAACATCAATATAGATGTCCAGTGACAATTTTGACCAGCAGATCGCAGAAATACAATGAACAAATCATTCATTTGAACTGTTTCCTATGCAAATGCATTTAAGTACTACAGTTACGCTCCATTCATTTCTTGTTTCGGGGCAACTCGACTAACAGGACAGGAAGTAATCGTTCGTTCTTCAGCACACGGAGGAGCTTCCTGCTGCTGCCGAACTCATACACATTTGTCCCACTGAAGAGATAAATGTTATCTGGAAGAAAAGAAGTCATTGAGTCTTTGTATTGTTACAGATCTTCAGAAAGGAAGTTAGAAACACCTACCGTCGATCAGATGGGCTGCTGTAACCTCTCCAGTCACTGCTGGAAATCCATCTTCCGCTTGTTTGGGATTTCCATCCATCCTCTTCATCATCTCATTACAGCTAACAAAAAATAGGGAAATTATACATTCGATCTTTTCTGGGGACATTTTAAGGGCTTTTGTATGTGATCCAGCACTTGACCCACCTATAGTAATATTTCTCAAAGAAGAGAAGTGTTTTTCCTGAGTTTTTGTCGTGGACGGCAGCACTGATTTTTGTCACAGATGGTGGCAGACCAAAGCTGCTGAGAGGCTTGGGATAGCCCAGCTCAACAACGTTGCTTTTAAAAGCCCAGACTTGTTCACCTATAAATAAATATATCCCATAAGGTTGTTAGTGTTTTTTTTTCCTGAGGATTTTACAGAAATTTTAAATTGGAAAAAAGTGCAACACCCACTCTTGAAGAAATCTTAATTGATTAAAAGCGTGTGATTATATATCGGCCAACTAAAAACATTTCAGCTCCCCCATCCCCCCATAATGGCTGATCCATTTCCTTTCCACTTCTTACAAACAGATTTCCATTCGCCATTCTTGTTTTAAACAATATAAAATTACATACAGGACTTTAGGTCTGCGCTTTAAGCATTAACCCTTTATCAGTCACACTAAGAAATAAATATGCAAAAAAAAAAAAATTATATAAAATGGTGTTCCTTAGTCCAAATTTAGCAACTTTTCAGTTTTTTTTTTTTTTAATGACCCAATCAGGAAGCAGATACACCGGTTGACTTGCACATTTAGGGTAATTCACGACATGAAGTAACTAGTATTAGGCATTCATAATTTTTTTCTTGTGTGAATCTTAAGTTGAATATTTTTCCAAATAAAAACAGTAGAATATGTTAACAATATAATCCATTTATTTTAAAAACATGTTCTTATTATAACACATAAAATAAAAACATTGTAAAGTGAACAGTAAACAATATTAATCAAGAAATGTAACACACAAATACAATACTAAATAAATAATTACAACTGTAATCAATAAAAAAACTAAAAATATATACTATAAATATAATAAATAATCTCATTGTGCATAGGTCTCATCCTTGCCTTACTCTTACCTCATCTCTGGTGATATGCAACAAAGCACTGGTTTTTGTGTATAGTGCTAGAGGCAGATCTGGGGTGTCCATAAAATGTACGGCAGTCCATTATGCCTGAAAGAGATGGAACATAATAAACATTACTGTACAGTGTAGGGTCGCAAAATGTGTCTTGAGTAATCAGTTCATCAGGTACATCTATCCATAATAAATGCACAATTGTCATATTGATAAACTGTTCTCCCAACATACAGGCACATTATGATTTATTTTAATTTGTTAAGGAAAAATTTAATATGCTAAAAAATACTCTTTGTACTATGTATGACAAACCGGATAACACTCAACCATGAAATTAGATTAAGAGACAGAAAATTGGACAAGAGACAGAAAATGTTGAAGTGTGACTGATAAGGTAAGTTTACTGTGCTAAATAAAGCCAAAAATGTCCAACCATCAATTCAATTACAGTCTCATTATCGTGTTATGTTTGTCAGATTGTTGAACAGAGAAATGTAATGTTTATTCCCATCGAGACAGACGTAGTTGCAGCTATTCAATGCATAACGTAGTGTTAGTCAATAAGCCTCAGCTATGATGACTATTGCAGAAATAATGAGTAGGACTAATGGTTCATTTCGTAATATGTAAAGAGTAAACAGTATTACATTTAGAATCTGAAGGTAAACCACAGGCCGTATAAATAAGGGTAAAATAAATATAGTCTAGCAAAGAAATAGGCCGCATGATCCTGCAGGGTGTATTAGAGTCACGATCGCGCTGCTGTGCTAATTTAGCTAGCGTCCAGTTCAGTGTTTACCCTAACCGAGCGGTCACACAACTTTTCCGAGATACATTTTATTATCACGTTTCTTCCATTCAACAAAAAGATAATCATTAGGAAGTCTAGAACATGAAATCCAACCAAAAAATTTCTTACCTTAATTTTTCGCGTCTATTTATTGAAGAGAGATCACGACAATAAACTTCCGGTTCAGATTCAGCTCGCCTCAGCAACACATATCTTAATACAACATTGCCACCCAGTGGATATAATTGTCATTACACATTCTATTCAGTGAGAGGAATAAGAACTAACAGCTAAAAATGGGCTTTGGAGAGTATTAATAACAGGAATTTGACCACGGAAAAAAGTCGACCGCATGGTTACAATGCACGTTAAAGACAAAATAAATAAATAAATAAAAAAAATTAAAAAAATAAAAAAATAAATAAGAATAATAAAAATAAAATAAAAATAAATGACCAAACGAAATGGGTCCAAACTTTTTCCCCTGGCAACGCAAAAGGCGACACGAACGGGTCGTCTCCTTCTGGATGGATGAGTTAGGGATGATGATGATGATGACCCTCCAGTCCTTCAGCGTTTCCTCCGGTCCAAAATGAAAAAAAAAAATCACATTCAGTAACAAGAGCTAGTATAGACCATTACAACACAAAAGACTACATTTTATCCAACGGCTTGCAGTTTCCACATCCCTAAAGCTAGTTGGGGACACGAGCTCAGAGTAGAGCCGTTGCTCCTCCACATCCAGAGGGGTCAGCTGGGGCGGCTCGGGCATCTGTTCCCTTCTCATCCCTTCCGAACGTCACATAGTGTTATTCCTGTAAAACATGTGAGGTGTTACCCTAACAACAAGCCTTGGGTTACAAAAGATCTGAAACATCGTTTAAATCTTAAAAAAAAAAAATGTTTTTTTTTAATGGAAATAGATATGGTTTTAACCTTTTACAGAAAGAATTTAAGGTAAAAATTAAAGGGGACAAACATCAATATAGATGTCCAGTGACAATTTTGACCAGCAGATCGCAGAAATACAATGAACAAATCATTCATTTGAACTGTTTCCTATGCAAATGCATTTAAGTACTACAGTTACGCTCCATTCATTTCTTGTTTCGGGGCAACTCGACTAACAGGACAGGAAGTGATCGTTCTTCAGCACACGGAGGAGCTTCCTGCTGCTGCCGAACTCATACACATTTGTCCCACTGAAGAGATAAATGTTATCTGGAAGAAAAGAAGTCATTGAGTCTTTGTATTGTTACAGATCTTCAGAAAGGAAGTTAGAAACACCTACCGTCGATCAGATGGGCTGCTGTAACCTCTCCAGTCACTGCTGGAAATCCATCTTCCGCTCGTTTGGGATTTCCATCCATCCTCTTCATCATCTCATTACAGCTAACAAAAAATAGGGAAATTATACATTCGATCTTTTCTGGGGACATTTTAAGGGCTTTTGTATGTGATCCAGCACTTGACCCACCTATAGTAATATTTCTCAAAGAAGAGAAGTGTTTTTCCTGAGTTTTTGTCGTGGACGGCAGCACTGATTTTTGTCACAGATGGTGGCAGACCAAAGCTGCTGAGAGGCTTGGGATAGCCCAGCTCAACAACGTTGCTTTTAAAAGCCCAGACTTGTTTACATATAAATAAATATATCCCATAAGGTTGTTAGTGTTTTTTTTTTCCTGAGGATTTTAAATTGGAAAAAAGTGCAACACCCACTCTTGAAGAAATCTTAATTGATTAAAAGCGTGTGATTATATATCGGCCAACTAAAAACATTTCAGCTCCCCCATCCCCCCATAATGGCTGATCCATTTCCTTTCCACTTCTTACAAACAGATTTCCATTCGCCATTCTTGTTTTAAACAATATAAAATTACATAAAGGACTTTAGGTCTGCGCTTTAAGCATTAACCCTTTATCAGTCACACTAAGAAATAAATATGCAAAAAAAAATTTCTTATATAAAATGGTGTTCCTTAGTTTTTTGTTTTTTTTAAATGACCCAATCAGGAAGCAGATACACCGGTTGACTTGCCAATTTAGGGTAATTCACGACATGAAGTAACTAGTATTAGGCATTCATAATTTTTTTCTTGTGTGAATCTTAAGTTGAATA
Organism: Cyprinella venusta; assembly: GCA_038021265.1. Classification (NCBI taxonomy): domain Eukaryota; kingdom Metazoa; phylum Chordata; class Actinopteri; order Cypriniformes; family Leuciscidae; genus Cyprinella; species Cyprinella venusta. The sequence goes on from CM075869.1 coordinate 28,905, forward strand.
TTTTTCCAAATAAAAACAGTAGAATATGTTAACAATATAATCCATTTATTTTAAAAACATGTTCTTATTATAACACATAAAATAAAAACATTGTAAAGTGAACAGTAAACAATATTAATCAAGAAATGTAACACACAAATACAATACTAAATAAATAATTACAACTGTAATCAATAAAAAAACTAAAAATATATACTATAAATATAATAAATAATCTCATTGTGCATAGGTCTCATCCTTGCCTTACTCTTACCTCATCTCTGGTGATATGCAACAAAGCACTGGTTTTTGTGTATAGTGCTAGAGGCAGATCTGGGGTGTCCATAAAATGTACGGCAGTCCATTATGTCTGAAAGAGATGGAACATAATAAACATTACTGTACAGTGTAGGGTCGCAAACTGTGTCTTGAGTAATCAGTTCATCAGGTACATCTATCCATAATAAATGCACAATTGTCATATTGATAAACTGTTTTCCCAACATACAGGCACATTATGATTTATTTTAATTTGTTAAGGAAAAATTTAATATGCTAAAAAATACTCTTTGTACTATGTATGACAAACCGGATAACACTCAACCATGAAATTAGATTAAGAGACAGAAAATTGGACAAGAGACAGAAAATGTTGAAGTGTGACTGATAAGGTAAGTTTACTGTGCTAAATAAAGCCAAAAATGTCCAACCATCAATTCAATTACAGTCTCATTATCGTGTTATGTTTGTCAGATTGTTGGACAGAAAAATGTAATGTTTATTGGACTAATGGTTCATTTCGTAATATGTAAAGAGTAAACAGTATTACATTTAGAATCTGAAGGTAAACCACAGGCCGTATAAATAAGGGTAAAATAAATATAGTCTAGCAAAGAAATCGGCCGCATGATCCTGCAGGGTGTATTAGAGTCACGATCGCGCTGCTGTGCTAATTTAGCTAGCGTCCAGTTCAGTGTTTACCCTAACCGAGCGGTCACACAACTTTTCCGAGATACATTTTATTATCACGTTTCTTCCATTCAACAAAAAGATAATCATTAGGAAGTCTAGAACATGAAATCCAACCAAAAATTTTCTTACCTTAAATTTTCGCGTCTATTTATTGAAGAGAGATCACGACAATAAACTTCCGGTTCAGATTCAGCTCGCCTCAGCAACACATATCTTAATACAACATTGCCACCCAGTGGATATAATTGTCATTACACATTCTATTCAGTGAGAGGAATAAGAACTAACAGCTAAAAATGGGCTTTGACGAGTATTAATAACAGGAATTTGACCGCGGAAAAAAGTCAACCGCACGGTTACAATGCACTTTAAAGACAAAATAAATAAATAATAAATAAAAAAAAAAATTAAAAAATAAGAATTACAATAAAAAAATTTAAAAATAAATGACCAAACAAAATGGGTCCAAACTTTTTCCCCTGGCAACGCAAAAGGCGACACGAACGGGTCGTCTCTTTCTGGATGGATGAGTTAGGGATGATGATGATGACCCTCCAGTCCTTCAGCGTTTCCTCCGGTCCAAAAAAAAAAAGAAAAATCACATTCAGTAACAAAAGCTAGTATAGACCATTACAACACAAAAGACTACATTTTATCCAACGGCTTGCAGTTTCCACATCTCTAAAGCTAGTTGGGGACATGAGCTCAGAGTAGAGCCGCTGCTCCTCCACATCCAGAGGGGTCAGCTGGGGCGGCTCGGGCATCTGTTCCCTTCTCATCCCTTCCGAACGTCACATAGTGTTATTCCTGTAAAACATGTGAGGTGTTACCCTAACAACAAGCCTTGGGTTACAAAAGATCTGAAACATCGTTTAAATCTTAAAAAAAATGTTTTTTAATGGAAATAGATATGGTTTTAACCTTTAACAGAAAGAATTTAAGGTAAAATTAAAGGGGCCAAACATCAATATAAACGTAAGGTTGAGGAAAAGTTTACAAGAGGTAATGCACGGATGGCCTGGCAAGGCCTAAATACTATGATGGAAGAAACCAGAAGCAGCACAATATTGCTCCTGAGGTACTGAGGGAATGTGCATCTCAGTTGAAGGATGAGTTGACACAACTTTATCAGCTGTCTCTGGACCTTAATGTTGTACCACAGTCCTGGAAGGAGAGTCCCATCATCCCGTTACCAAAAAAGGCTCATGCTGAGGAACTTGAAGACTATAGAGCAGTGGCCGTAACATCACTGCTCTGGAAATGTATGGAGAGAGTGGTTCGTCAGCAACTCTCTCAGGCAGTGACTGGCAAACTTGACCCTTTACAATTTGCTTATAAAACGGGGCGTGGAGCTGAAGATGTCGCCCTCACTCTGCTGGACAGGGCTGAAAGCATTTGTGCGTTACAATTTTATTGATGGACTTTTCTTCTGCATTCAATACTGTGAATATAAACACACTTCTGAGGAGCTACAGGTACATCAGACCTTCATCTTGAGGATTAATTGTTTTTTAAGGCACCGCCCACAACATGTGATGGTAAATGGCGAAAAGTCAGAGAATGTGCTTTTAAAATCTGGTCTCCCACAAGGATGTGTTTTTATTTATAAAAACAAGATAACCTGTAATAGTGATCACCTGATGCTTATAAGATATGCAGATGATCTGGCACTGGTGGGACGTGTGCCCACACAGGATACCCAATCACTGGACATTTATTTTGATTTTGTTGATTCTCTCGTAGCCTGAACGGAGGAGAGTTCCTTGCAGCTTAATATTAACAAGACCAAAGAAATGTGTTGTGGGGCTAATAATGCTGTATTAGTAATAATGGAAGTTGAGCAGATGGGGTCCTTTAAATACTTGGGTACAGAGATGGACTCCCAGTTTAAAGTCGATATGCACTCAGAAAGTGTTTTTAAGAAGGCATTTCAACGTCTAGGTTTATTGAGGAGTTTTAATATTGGAAAGGACATTCTGAGAGTGGTGTATAAATCACTTACCGAATCTGTGCTCACTTTCAACATTGTATCCTGGTTCAACTCTCTTTCTGGCAAATGCAAAAATAGACTTTTCAGGATTATAATTATGGCTGGTAAAATTATTGGTGGTCTGGTAGATGATATAAAGTACCTTTGGTGAAAAAGGCCAAGTATAAGAAGACTCTTATTCCAACTACCAGTGATATTTTAAACAGGAAATGGAGTGTATTTTAAATTGTGTGGTTGTCTTTTGTATTGTACCGTTTGTTGAGCCTCTGTCTAACAACAATCTAACCTCTGTGGGATAGACAATAAAGCTTTTGACTTGAATAGATCACATTCAGCAACAAAAGCTAATATAGACCATTACAACATAAAAGACTACACTTTATCCAACGGCTAAAAAGACTAAAGAAGAAGAAGGCTAAAGTCATAATGTGTTGGTTTTTAATGAATGAACCTACAGCACTGAGGCTACACAGAGATCCTGCTCCAGCAGAAACCATCAGAACGTTTCCGTCCGCAGGAACAGCCGTAGCTGGAGAAAACTGCAGAGACACCTGGAACAAGGACACACACGCTGTAGGACACACACCAACACTCCCAAATGGAAAAATAGCCACGTCATACAGTACCTGGATCTGGAAACACATATCGGTGTCAAACGGCGCATTAGCAGCGACTACACTCTCACTGGGAAGAAGATGTAGACCAGAATCTGCACTGCTGGAGTCATATCCACACCGACAGACAACTGGAACAACACACAAGACAACAAAATAAAGCGTCACTCACTTGGCACAAGACTCAACTAAACCAGAAACAAAGCGCTTTAGGTTAAGGTCTCAGATCAGTCATTGAACTGCCCTTACACAACAACTTACCGGATTTTTTCACCTTCTCGGTCAGCAATAAAAGCCTTTAGTGTGGACATCCCCATCGGAGCCTCTGGCTTTAACTCGTGAGAAAGCTCCAATATCAGCTCCGTTGAGGAAACATTCGTCCGCCGACCAATCCGGTTATTATCTTTGCCCTATTAAAACAAATCTGCAAAGAAAGAAAAGTGCAAAAAAGCTGCATTGGCTCCATTCAAAGTACCCGAAGAAAACTCACCTTCACCACGAGCAGACTGGACTGCAAGACAGACAAGAATAAGAAACATTCAAAAGCAGTCATTGAAGTTGAAATTTCTGCATCTTAAAAGAACCTGCATTTAATTTGCTTTTCATTTATGGGCAGAACACTCAAAATGGTGAAACATCTGCTCTTACCATTTGATCAAAAGGCACAAATTTGGGATCCATGGAGACAACTCTGAAATTAACTGCAAAGACACAAACAAACTCACATATATTGCATAATGCATTTGAAGATGATAGCTTGAACCAAGGGTCATTCACAGCTCACCTGTTTGTCCTCGACTGCAAATCGGTTTGTCTGTTTGGATGAAGGTCAAAGGTCACGTCTGAACATGATTTTGCTCTCTTCAGTCGCTCTGAAGACCTTCCCTTGAACAAAGAGGAAGATGGCCAACAGAGACACTTTGGATTTCCACCCCACACTCAATCACAGTGATAAAAATATTACCACACTACGTGAAAATACTCAAAATCAAATTATAACCACTGCCTGCCCCTCCCGTTCAGTGATCCAATGAAAAGAGAAAATACACAAACTACTCACATACAAAAGATTTTACACTTGTAAAACAAAAGTACTATTCATAAACTAAAGCAACAAACACTTTTACTAAGAAACTAAATTAACTCAGTTTAGACAGAACTCAAACCAATAAAAATAAAGTTACGTCTACAAGAGCCATTCAATTTTTTTTTTATTGCAATAGAGAATTCAAGTACAAACAATTAAGGCATAAAACAACAATCATACAATTACCTTCGTGTTGATATGTCACTTAGAAGAGAAAAAAAATACATAGAAAAGGAAAAGACAAAAAATAATAATAAAAAAATACAAATAAATACAAAAATAAAAAAAGGGTGAGGGTCTTATTCCAATAACCTAAACATTTCCAAAACAGAGAGAAGTTTCAGGGCCTTTGAGTCCGTCATCCAAAGCAGGGATTTTACAAATAACTTCAAGTCATTCTTCCAACCATTGAAATGAGGTTTGATCTTTACAAATTTACATCTGTGAATGAAGTGCTTACTCAAAAGTTTTTATCATTCAAAAACACTCCAACTTTAATTGAGCTTACATTCAAAGGGAGAAGTGAAATCTCTTTTGCTTGTAACCAACTCTGAAATGCAAGCCAAAATTCTTGTACAACTTCACATTGAAAGAAAATATGTTCAACAGTCTGAATTTCCTTCTCACAAAATCCACATGAATTGTTTTCCCAATTGAATCTTTCATGTAAAAAGGCATTAGATGGATAAATGTCATTCAGTATTTTAAATGTCACTTCTTTTGCTTTAGGAAAGATTGGGTATGACAAATACCGCCTCCGTATCCTTTTTGCCTCTTCATCACTGAAATCTTTTAGAACATATTCTCTTTTCAGTTGAGCAGGGAAATACTGTTTAGATAACACATTTCTAGTAAACTTATTTGTAAATTGTTTACTCTTGAACATAACTCCTTCAATACAAAGAGGTGTCACTTCTGAATGAGTGAGTGTTCGAGTACATCACAAACTCTTTAATCATCATTTTCAGGGGTGCTGGGATGGCTTTTAATACTTTATTATACTCTCTTATTGGGCACTGGAAATTGAATTTCTCACAAAAATCTCTATAATTTAACAAATCACCAAAATTGTCCATCAAATGTGTTAAAGCCCATATTTCTTTTTCCATCCAAGTTCCTAAAAACAAGGATTTTCTATTACTCAGAATATACCTGTTGTTCCACAGAGGTGTATTATGAGGAGTAAAGTTGTGTTTAAAGATTAGGTTCCAGTACAAAAGAACTTGCTGATGGAAATCAGATAATTTTACAGGTAGTTTGCTTAGATCATAGTCACACCGCAATATAAAATCAATGCCCCCCATTTTTTGGAAAATTGCATTTGGGATGCTAAACCAAAAGGAGTCATTACGACACACAAAAGAATTTAACCATTTTAATTTTAGTACACCATTCATCACAGAAAAATCTATGGCATTCATGCCACCCTCTTCAATACTCTTAATCATGTCATTTTTACGGATATAATGGCATTTGCCCTTCCAAATAAAATTGAAATGTATCTTATTTATTAATTTAATAAGAGCCATTCAATTGAGACCCAGGCAAAGCTTTTCACGAGTGAAGGTATTATTGCGCCAAGTTGAAGTGCTCTAAAGCAATTTTCATGGTATTCCGCCATACAATATAGTCATCAATTTTAAACGCTTAGAAAAACACAACGCTTTATTTTGTGTCACCAGCCCAGGTCGAGTTACACTAATCGAGTAACTGTGTTTAAATAGGGAAAACGAGGAAGTGTTTGGTCGCTTCTCTTTTGGGCCCATATTTAATGCACTGGGCTAAGCTAAGTGCTAACACAGTTTTGCGGCAATACAGAGCGATAGAGTGCACGTACTGAGATGGGAGAGGTATGCATCAACTCGTCTTAGTTAAGGGAATAACATAGTTTAATATGAAAACCGGTGGAGTATTCCTTTAAAAGAAATGCAATTCAAACATTCCAGATGTTGAATAAGATTATGAAGTCACCTGTGTTGACTGAGATACCATGTTAATTGAGATCTGTCTATCCCCCTACTTCCTTTTTTATATTTATTTATTTATGATGTAATAATGTTATGTATTGTCATAATGTCAATATTCAATGACCCTCCTACAAAGTCAATTGTTTTACTTATTGTTAATTTCAAATGTCAGTAGGATTTTTGTTAATGGAATGAATGTTGTTACTTAAATAAATATTTATGTATTTATTTATTTGTGTAATTGGAGCTTAAGCAATAAAGGTGAATGTACAGTTTTGATTTGAAATGTAATTTAGTTGGGAGTTCGGGAAGCAGTTTTCGAGATGTCAGGGTTCCCCATTTAAATGTATAGGACTTGTTGCAAGGGGGTAATCCATCAGCCGGAAGCTGAAGCTCCCTCTGGGGGCTGTCATCATTGTAGCCCACTATCACCTGCTGTTAGCATCCCATTGACTCCCATTCATTTTGGCGTCACTTTGACAGTGAATAACTTTACATCTGAGGCGTCCAAAGACTCCATTTATCCATTATTTATTTCTAAAGAAACACGACAATGTATAAAAGGCTCCATTACTTTGCATGTTACGTTATGGCCACGTAGAAGCCGTTCTTGTAAAAATAAGCTAAAAATTGCGTCATAACCACTCGACTGTCAGTCGCACAGTAAAAAATTACCGTATAGACAGGAAGAGAAGCTCGCACAGCCTCGCAGGCAATCTTTTACTGTCTAAAGTCAGCCCATGGCATAAATAGAAGCAAAATGACAAAATAACTAATCAGAATACTTACCAAAAGTTGCTCCAGGTCGCGCTTCGCCGTCTCTGTGCACGATTAAAATTTCTCTTGGCACGGCTACTATAGAGAGCCTAAGTCCCTCCCCTTCCGGTCGACCACCATGGGACCTAACTTCGAAAAAATATTGAATGGTAGTCAATGGCAAGAGACAACAAATATTTTGATCTGGTTTGAATTCTGCCCTGAATTACACATATGATGTTTGTCAATTTAAAAGATACATTTTAAAGTAAAGAAAGTCCCAGTTTGATGTAAAACCGTTGAGGTATAAGACTGTGAAAATACGTAATTACAAAGACTACAAACCCCAAAGGCGCACATTTTCTCTCAATGAATAAAGCTAACTTTACTGAGGCTGTCTGTCATTATTTCTACAGTCTTACGTTATAATCGTAACGTTACGCCGTCCTACCCAGTGTTGCCAGATGTACGATAATTATCGTATTTGTACGATAATTTTGACCTCTGTACGATGTACGATCAATAATGAAAAAAATCCCATAATGTACGATAATTTCAGATTTTTGTGATCGGAGGTCATTGTAATCATAGTGCTTCTATACTCATTGATCTAGGTGTTGATCTACGTTATGATTGTGAGAAGAAGGCGAGAGAGCACGGTAGAGAGGGAGAGACTGTGAGATACCTTGCGTGTGTGCGTCTCCCCCGCCCCCGTCATCAATCCAGTCAATAGTCGGCAACGCGTCATAGTTGGGGGGCGTGGTCGGCGTGGGGGAAAGCAGCGCGACCATCGTATGTATTTGAATGACAAAAATGTCATATTGCAAGTCATTGACGCCTGCCGACCGGCAACAGTACATTGCAAAATGAACTGTAATAGGTTATGATTGCTCTTATTTAATTAAAAACTGGGTCAATGACCCACCAAATGGCCAGAGGTGTCGTTTCCAGACTATTGTTATCTAGTTGAATCTCCAGGTAAGACATCGTGGCAGCTACCGGTAACATAACCCCATAACTCAATCAACTTGCGTATAACTTACTATAACAAGTCCATAAAACCTTGTCACTTACCAACTGTATGTAAGCTTCACTCCAAGCTATTAATCCTTTTGTAAAACGGTGATCAGTAGCAACTTCGAAGTTGCAGAGGGATTTTGCTGACAGTTATCCGAATTCTCCTTCGGCTGATAACGCCCCATGTAACTCATGTACGATAATTTTCTTCAAAATACGATAATTTTGAGCTTCTGGTACGATACTTTGATATTTTCAATCTGGCAACACTGGTCCTACCTGAGTGTTTTGTACCAGACTGCACACACACGAGCAGCGGATCTCGTTTCTCTTCCCAGGAGATGTAGTTCACAGAGCGATTTTCACATAAACCTAAATGTTACTCTTCTGCTGTATGACAAACTGCGACGTTTTTGACTTTGAGAATCATCTTTTAAATTGACAAACATCATATGTGTAATTCAGGGCACAGTTCAGACGGAATAAAAAGATAAGTTGTCTCTCGCCATTGACTACCATTCATATTTTTTCCGAAATAAGGTCCCATGAGCCGGAAGCGAAGGGGCGGGACTTAGGCTCTCTATAAGTCGGTCAGTTTGCTCATGTGACAACTACGCCGTCAAGCTCAGTTTGAGCCTGCGCAGAACGCCCTGCTATCAGGAAGTGAGTGCCCGTGTTGAGCTTCAGCTCTCTCCGTTGAAATCAACGGGGTCGTTGGCTGCGTTCCAAACCGCATACTCAGTGAGTAGGTACTTAATTTCAATAAGTACTTACTCATCGAGCGCTAAAAGAGTAGGTACTTTATAACCAAATCTCGTTGAGTATGAATGCGAACCGGTCATCTGCCATGTTGACGTTATCATGTGACCTACGACGCGTTATCTCAAGCACAACACCATAAAATACGATCGATAAATATCTTGATATTGATTAAACTTGCTCATTTTGTTGTGCTATTGTTGAAGAAACAGCTGCCCATTTATTTTGTGAATACATTTGGGTTGATTTAAGTTGTTATATTATAAACCCTAGGCTACTAATGTGACCAACAGTGTTATTCTTATAACAATATTTTTTTTAAGAAACCCCAAAATCGTCATCTCTTGATTATGTTGTTAATTTCTTTATTTTATACCCAAAAAGTTTCTCCTTTAAGTTTTCCTTTTTCTTAATGATTTTACCTCGTTTCATCACTCAGACATATAACAACTTTTTTATGTATTATGAAGAACTATAATGAAGATATTTAGCCTTTTTTATTGTTCTTTTTTCCTGTGTATAAATATAATTTTATGTCATATTGTGAAGTACACAAACCAATGATCTTTATATTTTCTGTTTTGTCATTATGATTGTTACATAAACTATAGTATCTTTCCATGATCTTGCATGTAATAAGTTTAAATTATATGAGCGACAGGTGCACTAACACTTCATAACATTACAGCAGATCCTAGAACAGTTTTCCTCTGCGTTTGTAATGTTTGCACAAAGGAGCCAGGCAGCTGCTCGAAGATCTCTTTTGGAGAAAACTGTTAAACATCGCTGATCTCCGCGATGTTGATATTAACGTATCCTCGCTCGCGTGGCATCCTGGGATAGATGAGTATCATGAGTACCCATGGAAAAGCACTCAAAAATCTGGGCGGAAGCAGTAAGCCATCCGGGAACTTCTCCCCTACTCTTTTTATGAAAACTGATGTTTCGAACGTACTGCTTCCTTCACGCACTGTTTTCGCCTACTATATAGTAGGAAAGTAGGCATATTGGAACGCACTTAAGTCCGAATCTCGCGACAATTATTACGTCACCCAGGTAATTCTCGCCTACTCTTTTGGATTCATTCATACTTTTTTGCTCGCCTACTCTTTTTCCCATACTAAATAGTATGGAAGTATGCGGTTTGGAATTCAGCCTCTGAGTTAAGCGCGTGCACCACAACTATAAAAAGCCATTATCAATGGAGCGCAGATATTATGAGTCACCATGGCAACAGCGCCAGACAAAAAGAGGTGTTGGGTATAATTAATTACCAAGTGATCTAAATATTGCAATTTAATTAAGGGTATTACTCTTAATTCTTCTGTAATTTAAAATAAAATGTGATGCAATTACATTAAATAGGCAACTGCATAAACTATAGACCAATTCAGTATAAAACAAAAGGGGATTTAACATACATTTTTAAAAGGTATATTTTTTTATGTAACCTTCTCCCTATGCACACTTTGATCAATCCAAGAATAATTCATGCAATTGTATATTGTTAATTTGAAAGCATTAAAAGTCCAGTTTCCTGTCTCTCCTCCTCGTATTAATCAAGTAGTTGAGGTTGATATAGGATTTAGCAATTAGTAATATACAGACCAATACTTTCTGAAGATAGTAATTATTACTTTAATCTAACTACACCATTGAAGATGTAATTTGTAGTTAATAATTCATAACTATTTTAGAGTAACTTACTGTTATAATATCAGAGGTGAAACTGGAAGAATGTTATTCAAACTAAAGTAGGCTACTATTACTTTGATAATTTTTTACTTAAGTAAAAATACCAGTCTAAAAATCTACTCAAGTAAAAAGTAGTTAATTTACAACATGAGTAAAAGAAAAGTGTGCAATATACATAAGATGTTCAGCTAATGGTCTGTGGACATGACGTCTGAGGCTGAGACTTGTTTAGACCCGACTGAAGTAGGAGTAAATTAGTTCCCCCAAAAGCACTCCCTTGAACTAAAATCATGCCTAGTTCCTGCGGTGCGAACATGCCTAAATCCAGGAACTTCCCACAAATAGTTCTAGGACGTATGAAAAGGGTTCTCTGCTGCAAAAAAAGCCCTTATTTATGATTCCTTCAATTTAGCACACCGTTATCCGTTTCCCTGCAGCGTCTGTCAGTGCAGCGCGTTTCCTCACTCAAGTCACATTTATTTATATTGCACTTTTTTACAATAGTGTTTCAGAGCAGCTTAACAGAGATAACAGGACAATAACGAAATGAAGTTTGTTTCCAGAAGAAAACAGTGTCATAGTCCATAGTGATGTCATCGAGAAGGCGAAACTAGCGAGTGACTTCCGGAAACGAACGTAAACAAACAATGGATGAAGTGGAGAGTGTTGTATTGGCTGTCCTGTGTTCAGAAAGAAGTAAAAAAAAGAAAGAAAACCCGACAATGGAAACGTTCCTGGATTGCTGGAAGAGGACAGTATGGGCCGTCAATCCTCCAAAGAGAACTTGAGGTCAAATATCGTTTTCTTATATATTTTTTACTTTTAGTTTAAACGTTAGCACCATTGTCTCTCTTTTGTTTCGCCATTTTTGAAAGTTGTGTATGGAAAAGCTTCTGTGCTCCTATTGGTCAACCTCATACATGTGACTGAACCCATCATGAACGACGGTTAAAAAAATAAAACATGCTAGTCTTTTTGTCGTGATGGATCGCAGATGCGATGTTGGTTGTCGTGTCTGCGATGCTATACCAGATGATATGATCGAATCTTGCGTCCCGACGCCTGTTGTCGTTTACGAATCCCCACGACACCCTTCGTCAAACAGATCGTGCTGCCATCTGAACAGGCATAAGATGATATATATTTATAATCATATTTAAAGCAACAACATTCATTTAGGATAGACACTAAAGCTAAGATGAAATAAATCTGTTAGTTTTATTCTTAAAAAATATCAAACACACAGGAGTGTGTGTGTTTTATGATAAAGAGTGAGCAATTTGTTTTCTGACAGCACAAGGTTCTTCAGTCTTCAGATTTTCAGTGCGTCTTCAGTCACATGACCTCCCAACAAGAGGTTCCCGTCACACACACACTGAGACAGGCCGTCCGCTGAAACACACACACACACACACACACACACCTCCAAACTCAATCAACACTCACCAAAACATGTACAGCACTGACTGAATCTGTCAATCTTTGTAAAGTACTTTACTGTTTCATCAACACATCACCACTGCATGAATGAACAAACGAATGAATGAACATTGTCTCACGTTTCTGAGAGCGGATCCACGCCGCCGCCTTCATGGCCACAAACTGCCACTCCACCTGGTCCTCCGATCTACAGGTGTGCAACCAGATCAGAGCCAGAACCGTGGCCCACACTGACCCGTCCACCTGGAACACACAACCTCACGTCACACACACACACTGAACCAATCATGACGTATCTGAGGATATGACATATCATACGCCCCACCTGTGCTGGTCTGCGATTCGCCAGCTCGTCCTCAGTCTTCCCAAACACATCAGCGAGAGCCGCTTTGAGTTCCCAGTGTCCCGAAGCCTTCTGGAGAGAGACCAGCTGGAGCAACGGGTCCGCCGGGGGCGCGGGCTCTGATGAACACACACAGTTTAGGACTCTGATGAACACACACAGTTTAGGACTCTGATGAACACACACAGTTTAGGACTCTGATGAACACACACAGTTTAGGACTCTGGTGAACACACACAGTTTAGGACTCTGGTGAACACACACAGTTTAGGACTCTGATGAACACACACAGTTTAGGACTCTGGTGAACACACACAGTTTAGGACTCTGATGAACACACACAGTTTAGGACTCTGGTGAACACACAGTTCTATTATATCTAAGCCTAACTATGTGAAACGGTCCGGTAGCTCTCACTCCAGTGGTTCACAAACTCTCTCTCACACACACACACACACACACTGTCTCTCTCTCACACACTCTCTATCCTGTAATGTTTTCTGAATCTGAGGGGGATTTGTTGATTTACCCGGATCTGGCGCTGAGTAGGATAGGTCCATCATGAGATCATCAGACACTGATTCAGGAACACATGATAAAACCAATCAAACAGTGACAGAGAGAAACAGAGAGTTAGATTCATAAAAAAATGTATATATTCTGTAGTATATAAAGTATATCTTGTCTTACTTATTGCAGAATCACATTCAATCATGGGAGCTCAGGTAAGAAAACAGAGAGAAACAGATGAGATCATTCAAACAGAGACATTCAGATATGGAGAAATAGACAATAAGATGACAATACACATGAAAAAAACAAGAAAAGTTGAGTGAAGTGTCTGTTAGCTGTGTACTTTTCTTAGCCCTTGAAGAAAATGCGGTCTTGAAAAACGATTCTAAGAAAACAGAGAGAAACTGATCAGACCATAAAACAACCGTTCAAACAGAGACATTCAGATACGGAGAAAGACAATAAGATGACTACACATTTCAAAAGAACATTAAAAGTTGAGTGAAGTGCTGTGTACTTTTCTTACTGCTTGAATTACATGGCACCATGGGAGCCGCCATTGCTAAGAAAACAGAGAAACGGATAAGATCATTCAAACAGAGACATTCAGATATGGAGAAATAGACAGTACGATGACTACACATTTCAAAAAGAACAAGAAAAGTTTCGTGAAGTGTCTGTACTTCTCTTACGCATTGCACGTGGTGCCATCCTGGGAGCCGCCATTGCTAAGAATAAAGAGAAAAGCACATGTATAAAAATAACATTTTAAGAACACATAAAACAGAATCAAAAACAATCAAACTAAACCAGCAAGAGACAAAAACACACACGGCTCGAATCAGTCTCAAGAAATTCAAACTCTGTAAAGTTGCATTCTTTATTTTCCTATTTTAGTGTTTACCTCGATGTATTAATATTCCAAAACCATCAACCACCACATTTACAGAAAGCTCAATGTTTGAGTTCAGGACAGTTGTTCCTCTTTGGGACAAAAACTGACCTTCACAATGTTTACGAGCAATTAGAAATATTTCACATTCTTGTTCCTTAGACTTATCATTGAAGGTCAAAGGTAAGGATCAGGATTGTTTAGGGTTTCATGACTCTCTGTTCAATATAGTGAGCATACTGACCATTTTAGGCTTCTAATTATATTTTAAGGGACCATAAAAGTGTGAGGGTGCAATTTCTTTTCAAATCCCTGATTTTGGGTTTTTATTATCTCTGGACCAGATAGACTAGAAAGCTGAAATTTCCCCAGATATACTGTAAGTCTGCTGCACACAGAGATGGAGTGAGTAGAAATCTGAGGAAAAGCTTTATTCGTGTGCTTGGACAAATGTGGAGATGTAACAAAAGCATTACAAATAATAAAAATGCACTACAGAACTTACGTCTGTCAAAATGTCCTCGCTAGTCCCAGGGGCGGAGCTATGGGTGGACATGGGCGGAGCTAGGGGTGACCGGGGTGGGGCTAGAGATGAGCAGGGGCGGAGTTAGGGTTGACCAGGGGTGGAGCCAAGAGCTGACCATGGGCGGAGCTAGGGGTGGGCGTGGGTGGAGCTAGCTTTGGCCACCTGCTCACAACTGCTGTTTCTGTCTCTTTTTTTATTGACAATAAATTGAGCGCCAGCATCAGTTCTGGCAGGCCAAGTAGTCAAGATACTGCTGAAGCTATCGGCCGACCACACGGTCTCATCAGCGATCTGCTGTTCATCTCCCCTCGCTGCTAATGACTACACTCAAATCAGGGCGGCCTATTTAAGCAGATTCAGTTCGCTCCTAACTGCTCGCTCGCTATGAAACAGGACTCGATGTATTCACTCTCCATTCATCTCTGAAGGTTTCACGAAGCTAAGCTAAGTTTCTTTTTAATGCTCATCATGCTGTTTGCTAACGCTATCCGTGTGCTTGGGCTAATCTTGTCATTTTCATTTAAATGCTCTTGCTAGGCTTATGCGATCATATTGGCAGTGTGCTCTACTATCTGTGGTCATTGGGAACTGCAGTGATTTAGCTCTGTGCAGCAGAGATCGAGCAGCTTGCAGTGACAGATAGTTAGTATATAACAATTGATGGTGCAAACTGAATTGTTTCTGCCGTGGCACAGCTCTAAAGAGACATACTAAACACTCGCTAAAGAAAGTCTCATCTGCTAAATCGTATTTTCTTCTGCTTAGTTACAGGGCCTCTGGATGCGCTTAATTCATCCTTCATTTATAAGATCACAGGAGGGTTGGTTTATGGTCTGTTTGGGGAATAGTTCAGCTCTCCTAACACTAATTCATACGAGTGTCCCCTAACGCTGCTGCTGTCTCTGCTAAATCCACGGTGCTCATGAATGGTCAGGAGACTCATCTGAACTGAAACATATTGCCAACTAATTTGTATTTATTCATAAGATTTCTAAGCATTTTAATTGTTTAATTCCATCTCCTTTTTTCTTCACAAGAGGTTGCCTGGTATGGTTTGTTTGGGGGGAACAGTTCTCGCTGTCCTAAACTGTGAGCGTTCCCTAATGCTGTCCTCGGACCCTCGGCCAGTTGCTCATGAAAGGTCAGAGGACTCCCTGAACAGAGCCATACCGACACATTTTAATTATCAGCTTGAATTGCAATTTATTCAGTCCAATTCCTAATCATTTATTGTCATGCGTGTTCTTGACTTGACAGAATTGTGTCTCTTTAAGACGTTAAGTCAAACGAGTGCTGAAATGTGCCGACTGAGTATCAGCAAAACGACAATGATAGTAAATATAGAGTCAATGTTTCTCAACTGGTTAATTTCAAGACCGGTTTGAGTGAGTCGCATAGTGTGCCGTCAAAGAAATAACAACTAAAGTAATTCTCTGTTTTTTCTGATACCACTTTTATTTTAAAGATGTGTGTAAGCTGGTGACCTGCATCAGTAATCTGTCTGCGGTTAACCCTAACGAGTGAACTTCCCAGTCCTGTCAGCCGCTGGACAGTGCTCACGGCGCTGTAGCCGTAGTTCTGTCGTCAACTAACTCATGAAACAATCAAAAAGGCAATTAAAGCGGTCTCTAAACAGCATGTATTTATTATATCCTGTTTATATGTATATATTTATATCACATATCCCTGGATTAAAATATTCAGTAATGCGAGATAAAAGGCACAAACAATAAAGGCACAAACTGATATGTAATTTTTTAATGCACAAATCAATGGGAACACGGTGCATTTGTACTAGAAGATAAGTAGTCATTTTGCATTAATTTGTAAAGTACAAACAAAAATGGATCATATTTAATGTTTTTGTAATTAATATTTGAATAATTTCTGTGCTGTGGACTTGTTCACATTCTTGCACAGGGAGATTCAGAAGAGAAGACATTTTTTCCTTTGGAATGAGTTTAATTTAGTGATGATAGAACTGTTCTATTTATTTTGAATATAGAAAGTTAAACATTCAATGCTGACTTTTTCAGATGCAAGTTTCTTTGAATTGGTTGAAGATTTAATTGATTATATAGTATTCAATGAAAGTGGAATAATCTTTGAACTACAGTAGTTATCTCATCCGTGAAGATGAGAGCAAGCGCGTGGCGTTTAGAGAAGCAGAGCTGAGCAAGATGAACGAGTGTGTCCCCTTTATTAAATATGCCTGAACGATAAATAAAAGACCAAATTACTCAGTATACCATCCAACTACTAATTGAGATAGTAATTGAATGCATTTTCATCTCAATTACAATTAAGTACAAATGACCTGTATTCAGTTTGTTCAGGCACTAACCCAGTCCAATACATTATAGTCACACTCAGTTTTTATGTTAAAATAAAGAAGATTTCTGCCTGCTCCCACCAGGAACATTCAAAATTTTTTAATGACCAAACAGAAGACAGGCACTGCAGTTAAACCAGATCAAATACCAATGAATAAAACAAAATATTTTTTATCATCAATACATAGAAATCACTAAATTAAACATCCCCTTGAGATTGCCTGACCCATATAAGAGGTTAAAGGGAAGAGTGTGTTATTTCTCACCGCACATCCTCCTCATCGGGCCACCGAACATCGCAGCCTGCATTTCTATAAGGAACACAATGATGAAGATGTCATAACACTGATATCACACACACACACACACACCCAGTGACTCACGCTGTACGGGAACTCTCCTCTGCAGCAGTGGGCCGGTGATGGTCTGTTTTGTGTGTGTGTTGACGGCGATGAAGGCTGTGTGAACGCTGCTCACTCCGGCCTGAACACTGAGCTCCACGATCCGGCTCCTGAGGGCCTGTGTGTCGCCTCCTGCGGCTCGCTCCTCCAGCTCCAGACCGCGCAACACACACCGGGCCGCCAGCTGGTGGATCGTCCGCCTGAAACACACACACACATCTGTGAGGACAGTCCCTGCAACACACACACACACACATCTGTGAGGCCCGGCGGCTAGTGAACTAGATCTGATCCAGTGGCACTAGTGTGTGAGCGCTGGTGGTCTGATGCCACTCTTCTTTGTATTGTTTCATGTCACATCTATAATGGTCTTATTACAGACAAATAACAATGATAAGACTTCCTGCAAACACCCTTCCTGCAGCTGCTCCTGAATGATGGAGAGTTTAGTCTGTCCGTTCGCACCGCCGTCGACTGGAGTGTCAGTGAAGCTGTGGCCGTGGCCCTGTCAAGGACGCGTGTCAGAAAGTACGGGGAAGCTTGTTGACGCTCTGACGTCGCAGGGAGAATAGACGTGTCACAACATGAAATGTAATAAACAGAAAAAACAAGCAATACATTGGAGAAACCTTTTATAATGACAGCATTTTAATAACCGTTTTGGTCACATTTGGTTGGGAAGAAAAGAATAGTTAGCTATTATTATTTGTGGTCAAATCGGTGTCACTGTGAGCAAATGAATTGACTTCCCGCTTTAAAACGAGCGTTCGCAAATATTTCAAACAAAAGTTGCCCTCATGCGGTCTCTATAAGCAAACAACGTCGTGTCATAAAAATTCGTTTATTTGAATTTTTATAAATGATGGGAAACACAGCAACAGTGATGATAAGCTTCTCTTCCTTTTTCTCGGAAGTAATATTTTAGTAGGAACAAAAGTTTACATATGTATGAATGTTTTCTCTTTCGAAGAACGTCTATATTCATGCTGCCGTTTTGCCGCTGCTTGCCGCTGAACCGTAAGGTCCTATGATTTACACGATCACGGAATCACGGACGGAGTGGTTGATATGCACACATGAGTTCCGCATTTGACGCTCGTCAGTTTCCCGTTGTGGAGATTAAAGCTGAGGAAAACGGGATTTGAAACGAAACGTACATACGTTTAGATGTAATTTTATATATAGTTATGTTGATTTAATATAATTTTAAAAAGAAGCATAAACACAACGAGGGGTGTCTGTTTTATCTGTTTTTGTGACTAACGTTTCTTTAGTATAACCACGGAGTATAAAATTCAATATTAATTCTCGGTATTGCATTGGACTCTACGATCGGCGGAAGTTATCGAGCATCCGTACACCTTCACCGGAAACACCGCCGTGCACAGAGCCCATTGAGGAATTGGCCAATTAACGTGGAATGTAGTGTTAACAAGGAATTTTGTGGAATTTTACATATTTTGTTTGAAATTCTGTTTTTGTGTGGGAGAAAAACGTATGTCTGGTGAAAATGCAGACGGGAGGAAGCAAATCTGGGCAACACAACCCCCCTCCCCGCCATTTCAGCTCCAATGACGAAAGCGAATCAATGAAAGCATGGCGAAGCGGCTCTCCACGGCTCTGCTTTCGCGGCAAAAAGTTAAGAAACTCAACGCTGTAAGCCGCCGATGTCGAGTCGAGCAGTTCGCACGTGACCTATGCAGTGTTTCCCACACATAGACTAATTCGCCACCACATACTTCATTTCATTTTTCAACACTCTTTATAACACGCAACGTATTCTTTCAGTTGTATTTCCCCGCTCTGCCTCCGTCTCTCTATCACTATACTGGACAGTTTAAAGCTCATAACCATATTTTGTTGTAACTTGAAGAGTGCAGTTTTATGTTGCATCATGCAGGATCTGTCCTGAAAAGGCTACTGAGTAAATGTCTATATTACCTCAATAAATTTAAGGTCACTCCTAATTTATTTGTATTTTTAATAAATTTTAATCATGAACTTTAAAAGCACACTCTTTTTATCACTAAAATAACAGTCAAGGGTAAAAAAAAGAATTCCCAAAAATTTTAACGGGAAAAAATAAAATGAATTTCATATGGCCCTAAACTGCATCACAGCTCATTACCATAAAGTTGAACTTCTTTCAAATTTCTGATTGACACTCAAAAGGGGAAGCCGATGGATTTGACGCTCCTCGCAGCCGAGAGAAGCTTCCACTGAAAATGAATGACTTGCGGCCGCTTTGGAAGCTCAAGTCAGCAGCAGTGTGAACGTACAGTAGAGGCCAATGAAGATCAGAGGACACCCATATAACAGCAAAACAAATCTGAGGGAGTGTGTGTGTGTATGTGTGAGGGTGTGTTTGCGTGTTACCCTGTGTCTTCCGTTGGTTTAAGAGTAAACTGGAGCTGGTTAGTCACTGGTTGATCTTTCAGTCTGTATTTCACAGTAACTGCTCCTTCTGTCGCTCCTGAGCTCTATGACGAGAGAGACACGGACAGTAACGTGAGCATCTGATGATTTGACACTCTTCAACCACTTTCTTACGAGGGCCAGTGTTTCATCACATCAAAGGCAACGCAGCTATTTACAGAAGAACCACACAACCGATTAAACGTTTTACCCTTGATTTAAACTGTGTGGCCCTGGTCTCCAAAGGCCATTTAAATGAAACCATTAAAGGCTCCTAATTTGCTTTTCCACTTGATTAACTTTAGTTGGTGTGTAATGTTGCAGTTTGAGAAGAAAAAAAGATCTGCAAGGTTTTAAAGTCCACTCCAAATGTAGATAAGTGATCTAACAGAATCCGAGGTCTACATCGAGCGGCTCGTTTGAACTCTGCCACAATTTTCCCTGGCTTTATGAAGTCATAATGTTCCTCAGTTCAATAATTGCCTCTGGGATATGGAGAAAGCGGACGAGGCCTGGCTGAGCTCCTGCTGTCAAAGAGAAGAGGATCTGGTGTCTGTCTGAGGAGAGGCTCAGAGCTCTCGGTGTTCGGCCCGATCCCAGAGTCCCCTCTGGATCAGCGGTGATGACCCTAACCCTAACCAGCGGTGTCTGAGCTGATAAGAACTCAGTCTACAGTTCAGCGTGTGGAGCTCGTGATGCTCTGCGGCTGATCTACACCCTCCGGCTCTGGAAACCTGCAGCGTGAGGAGGGAGAGATGATCACTGAAGGATCGGGAGATCCTATAAGAGAACATCATGCCGTCAGTGAGGAGGCTGAAGCTCGGACCTTCAACAGGACACCGACCCCGAGCGTTCCTCAGACTCCACCCGGGCTCGGTGTCAGGAGAAGTGCTGGGAGATACAGTGGCATCACAGTCTCCGGACTCCAACCCCACAGAACACATCTGAAGAAGGCCAGGAATATCCCAGAGCTGGAACGGCTCAGATCCCTCAGGAACAGAAGCTGCTGTCGGATACACATCTCGCTCCAGCAGTTCGACGGCTCCACTCAGAGCTGGTTTATGTTCCCTGGTGTCCACTAGAGGTCCTCTTTCCCACAGTGTCATTCACTTTCAGAACTGCATTCCCCACAATCCTCGTCTGCGCTCATCACTGTTCATTGCACTCAGATGTTCCCCATCATGACTGTCATGTTCTGTGTGTTTAAATAGCCTGCCTGTTTTTGTTATCCTCTGAAGTCTTGTCTTGTTCCTGTCTTGGATTGCTTGATGGATTTTGACCCTTGCCTGGACAGATTCCTCTAATATATTACTGCTATTGGATCTTCTGCTTCCTGTGTGTGGCTCCGTGACAGAAGGACTCCGTCACCACAAGATCCAGCGGTGTGTGTTCTAATCTCTTCCCCAGCCACCGAGCGGGACAGAAGAGAACCCGTCATATTTCACATCTGCGGAGCCAGAGACGGATCAGGAAATTCTCGTGGACACGAGGGCACTGTCCAAATATTTGGAGCATCTAGCTCAGATCCTGGGTCAGGGTTAGGGGTGAGCAGTTTTGAGACTGACATCATTAAAAGTGGCATTTTCAGTTACATTTGGAGAAACCACTAAATCCTTGCAAACAGCTGAGAGTCTGTAAACATTTCAAGATTTGCACTGGGGGTTGAATAATTTCAATTGTAACTGTATACAGGCCTCCTCTCACGCTGATAGGATAGACGCGATAGTTGCTGATGACAAAATGATGGGATAGATCATTTGAATGTGCTCCTCCCGAACTTTGTTAATAAAACATAATTTGTTTGACCTTCTGACGAACTTAAAAGGGTCAAATTACATTTTAAACACTGTTCCTGTTTTTTTTTTTAATATTTAACATTATTATCGATCTGTGAAGCTGCTTTGATACAATCTGTGTTGTGAAAAGCGCTATATATAAATAAATGTGACTTGACTTCCTGAACATTATAATCCTGAAGTTTATCTGTGTGCTGCACATTTTATAAAGAACAGCTTCCAGAACCACAGTGAACTCTGGGTAATGGAGGGGCGGGACATTTTCCGAACACGGCAAGCGCTGCCAATCACTGAACATCTTGTATTTTGGAAGGGGGGACTTCATATAACATTTTCTGGGCAGACTGTGAAGAGAGGAGCTGTAATAATGTCAAATATGTGAAAAATAATGTTATTTACAACAATCAAGCATGAAAGCATATTCTAGTACACCCAAAAACTAAATCAAGACTTCGTAAAAGAGCTTTGACCTGTCCTTTCAGCTGAGCGTAGAGGAGCGACCTCTGACCCTGGAACAGGGCACTGACGGGGGGAGACAGCATGTCCACCGTAACGCCCTCGGGAACGGTCCAGTCCACAGAGATATTATCCACGGCCGGCTGGAGAGCAAAGCGGAGCGACTGCATCACCTGAAGGAGAAGAACGAGAGAGGATGGGGAATAAATACCCTGAACCCTGTCTCAGACTGATCCTGTCCAGAGCAGATCTTACTTTGGGCTGCATGCGGTCAGTGCCTGTGATGAACTGAGCGTGACCAGAACCTTCTCTGGCCATCCCCGTGATGAGAGCCGTACTCGCACCCTCACCGATCCCGAAGGAGAAACACCTGAGGACACAGGACATGAAGTGAAGCTGAAGTCAAGCGGGTGATCTCAGTAAAGGAGGAGAGAGACGCGAGCGCCCACCTGTGAGAGTGAACGTGACTTTTCACCAGGTCCAGCACCTCTTTAGTGTTCCACACCTCTCCATCAGTGAAGATGAACAGCTGAGAGAGAATCCGCCTCAGAAACAGGAAGTGTGTTGAATGATGAGTGCGTGTGTGTGTGTGTGTGTGTGTGTACCTGTCGGGGGTGATCCGGGTAACAGCTCTGACTGTAGATGTGTTTCAGAGGCTGAAGGATCTCTGTGCCACCCATGTCTGCCTTCATGTTCTTTACTCTCTTCAGAGCCTCTTCCATTGTGTCCTCGCTGTACACAACACTCTGACTGCAACGACACACACCACAGTCTCTCTCTAAACCACCGCTGACCAGCACGACATCATTCATGAACAACAACTAACGTTACTGACGGGAAGAAGGACTCGAAGTGAGAGCCGAATCCATAGATGTTGAAGTAGCATCCCATGGGAAGACTCTTCAGCAGCAGCAGCAGCGTGTCCTGCAGAGACCCAGTGTGTGTGTGTGTGTCAAAGAATACGGTAGAGAGAGATCTATGCGTGTGTGTATAAAGCATGTACAGTGAGTATAGAGACTCTAATCTCAACATGTGTACTTTGTGAAATCCGAAATCTTACTCTTGCACTGTCGATGCGCATCTGTGCGTCTTTCCCATTATGCATGCTGCAGTCCATACTGCCTGATCTGTCAACCACAAACACAAACTCCCCTTGAGATGTCAGTGATGACATCACGTCTGCAGGGAACTCTGGGTACAAACTGATCATGAGCACAGGGTCGCCCATCAGAGAGCCTGAAACCGAAACAGTGTAAACAGGGTAAGAGGGTGTAAACAGCCTGAATTCTGTTATGAGTGATTCGTGTTTCTCTGTATGACAGTCTCTATCCTGCAGAGCCAATCAAAGTCCCTGAACTAATAAAGTCCCTAGTCCCAACTCACATACAACCCAACCTAAACATCAGATCAGGGCGAGAACATGATAATTATGATAAGAACTACAAATACACACATTCAAATCCAGACTCAAAACACTTCTGTTTAGCTGTGCATTTACTGAATGAGCACTGTGCCACTGTTCGTCCGACTGTTTTTACTGTACTACATTTTATTCTTGATTCTAAATTGTTTTAATTATTTACTGTATTTTATTTTATTGTTATGATTTTTTTTATTCTAAACTGTTTTAATTATTCTGATTTGTTTTGATTATTTTAATTTCCTCCATGTAAAGCACTTTGAATTGCCACTGTGTATGAAATGTGCTATATAAATAAACTTGCCTTGCCTTGCCTTACTACTCAGCTTTCTCCACAGAATGAGAGCCTGCTAGCTTTAATCCCAAACAAGATGTCTGACACTATGTGTACATTCTGTGAGTGAGATCCCGCCCGCTATAGGTTGAGAAGATGCGGGACAGCCCCTACTACTGACTGTAGTCTTTAACCTCTGACCAAAAAATCATCCGATGACGCAAAACGATGATGCGTCATCAGAGGATATTTTTCTGAGAAAAAATATATACATCTCTTGTGTTAAGGGGATATGAGAGTGGGGAGCATGGTAATTTGAAAATACTAATGCAAATCTTGATGCTAAATCCTGAAGTATCCCTTTAATGTAAAAACTGAAGCGTGTACCTGGCTGAGCCGTGGCTGCTCCGGCCTCCACGACAGCTCTGGGCTGGTGGGTATTCTCATAGTACAGAAGCAGCTCAACATCCTTATCGAACCGGTGACCAGCACTCAGACTCACCTACACACATTACAGATGCTGAGTGCATAAAACCTGTACACAAACACACACACACACACACACACTCTCAGACACACACAGTACCGTGGCGTGAGTGTGGAGTGCGTCGAGGAACACCAGAGGATCCAGAGGGCAGTTAGACTCAAGCCTGGAGATACGATCTGAAGATCTCACATCAACACTCAGAGACAGTGTGTACGGAATAACAGATGCTGAGGAAACTTCTGGAACACCAGCGGCTGAAGCTGAGAGAATCACACGGACAAACAGAGATACTGTATAACCAAGTATCAATATAGAGCCGAACCGCCAACCAGAACCGACCTGTGCATCTGGTTGACACAGACGATTCATTCGACTGCTGAACAGTAAAGCACTGCAATGTTTTCATGGATAAAAATCCTAAATATTTCAGTTTCAAATCATTAATGATTTCTGAAGGATCATGTGACACTGAAGACTGGAGTAATGATGCTAAAAATTCAGCTTTGATCACAGAAATAAATTACAATATATATATATTCACACAGAAAACAGCTGATTTATATGTATCTGACTATTTTTACTGTATTTTTAATCAAATAACAGCAGTCTTTGTGATGCAGAAGAGACTCCTTCAGAAACATTTGACCTTTCAGAAAAGTTTTGACTACATCATTCACAATGAATTCTGGGAAGAATAGTTTTATTAAAAAGATGATATGTATTTATTTTTGTTTTGTTTTTAAATCTTTGCTGCTTTAAATCAAACATAACTGATTTTTTAAAACCATGTGGTAAAACGCTTGTGAAGATGTGGAGAGTTAGTGTTGCAGCCTGCGTGTAAATATGATTATGGGCTCTTTACGGGTGTTCATGCGTGATCTCAGCGTGTGTTTGATGAATCAAGCGAACTGCACCTGAGGGTGTGTATCTGGGGTTAAACCGCACCTGAGGGTGTGTATCTGGGGTTAAACCGCACCTGTGGGTGTGTATCTGCTGTTGAACCGCACCTGTGGGTGTGTATCTGGGGTTAAACCGCACCTGTGGGTGTGTATCTGGGGTTAAACCGCACCTGTGGGTGTGTATCTGCTGTTGAACCGCACCTGTGGGTGTGTATCTGGGGTTAAACCGCACCTGTGGGTGTGTATCTGGGGTTAAACCGCACCTGTGGGTGTGTATCTGGGGTTAAACCGCACCTGAGGGTGTGTATCTGGGGTTAAACCGCACCTGAGGGTGTGTATCTGGGGTTAAACCGCACCTGTGGGTGTGTATCTGGGGTTAAACCGCACCTGTGGGTGTGTATCTGGGGTTAAACCGCACCTGTGGGTGTGTATCTGGGGTTAAACCGCACCTGAGGGTGTGTATCTGGGGTTAAACCGCACCTGAGGGTGTGTATCTGGGGTTAAACCGCACCTGAGGGTGTGTATCTGGGGTTAAACCGCACCTGAGGGTGTGTATCTGGGGTTAAACCGCACCTGTGGGTGTGTATCTGGGGTTAAACCGCACCTGTGGGTGTGTATCTGCTGTTGAACCGCACCTGAGGGTGTGTATCTGGGGTTAAACCGCACCTGAGGGTGTGTATCTGGGGTTAAACCGCACCTGTGGGTGTGTATCTGCTGTTGAACCGCACCTGAGGGTGTGTATCTGGGGTTAAACCGCACCTGTGGGTGTGTATCTGCTGTTGAACCGCACCTGAGGGTGTGTATCTGGGGTTAAACCGCACCTGAGGGTGTGTATCTGGGGTTAAACCGCACCTGTGGGTGTGTATCTGGGGTTAAACCGCACCTGTGGGTGTGTATCTGGGGTTAAACCGCACCTGAGGGTGTGTATCTGCTGTTGAACCGCACCTGTGGGTGTGTATCTGGGGTTAAACCGCACCTGAGGGTGTGTATCTGGGGTTAAACCGCACCTGAGGGTGTGTATCTGGGGTTAAACCGCACCTGAGGGTGTGTATCTGGGGTTAAACCGCACCTGTGGGTGTGTATGGGGTTAAACCGCACCTGAGGGTGTGTATCCGGGGTTAAACCGCACCTGAGGGTGTGTATCTGGGGTTAAACCGCACCTGAGGGTGTGTATCTGGGGTTAAACCGCACCTGAGGGTGTGTATCTGGGGTTAAACCGCACCTGAGGGTGTGTGTCTGGGGTTAAACCGCACCTGTGGGTGTGTATCTGGGGTTAAACCGCACCTGAGGGTGTGTATCTGGGGTTAAACCGCACCTGTGGGTGTGTATCCGGGGTTAAACCGCACCTGAGGGTGTGTATCTGGGGTTAAACCGCACCTGAGGGTGTGTATCTGGGGTTAAACCGCACCTGAGGGTGTGTATCTGGGGTTAAACCGCACCTGTGGGTGTGTATCCGGGGTTAAACCGCACCTGTGGGTGTGTATCTAGGGTTGAGTACAGCCGGTAGACAGAAGCGCAGTGCGTGGTCGGCCTGAACGCTGAGCTCCATCACATAGACGATGTTGATGACGGCGCTCTGACCCGGAGACAAACACCCGACACTCAGTTTGAAGACATCTGAACTCTCATCGCTCTCTTCCAGCAGAAACGCCTGCTGACCCGAACTCACAGCATCATCATACTGATCCCGTGCCTGCAAGAGAAGAAGCGAGAAGACCAAACCTGAGGACACTGCCACTCCTGCAGCACTCTCCATTAATTTCACTTTTTCCCACACCCCTTAGTGCCCTCACCCAACTGGGAGGAGTGGAGGTACTGGTCTGCTTCTCAAATGAATAGAAATTTAATCCTTTCCCATCTCTAACTGGCAACAGTTTGTTTGAATCACACGCAATTACTATTACTCGCCCAATTGATACCTAGTTAATAATTAATCGGCCAGTTAATAATACCTAGAATATCTAAATCGACTCCTGGCGGGAGATCCTTTTCCTATTTAGCACCAAAACTCTGGAACAATCTTCCTAACATTGTCCGGGAAGCAGACACACTCTGTCCGTTCAAATCTAGACTAAAAACACAACTCTCTAATCTAGCATACACATAACACACTATAGACTTCCTAAATTCAAAATTAGGCTGCATAGAGGGTGGCGGACCTGTCCTGGACCAATCCCGACTCATCCTTCAGTGCCGGCCTCATCGACACGACAGCCATCGATACTGATCCTCAACATCTCGTCTCCAGACCGGCGTGATTACTTCAACTTACAGACAGATGGAAATGGACAATTCTCTTAATGTTTTGATCCAGTTTGTTTTGTAATCACTGTTCCTTCGATGGCCCCTGACTGAGTCTGGGTTCTCCCGAGGTGTTTGTCTCCATTCAATCACCTGATGGAGTTTTGATTCCTGTTGCTTTGCTTTGGCTTGGTTAGTTGGGACATTTAATATTCAACAATATTATTGATCTGTGTTGTATTATTTTCATGTTATCACTGTGAAGCTGCTTTGATACAATCTGTGTTGTAAAAAGCGCTATATAAATAAAGGTGACTTGACCGGAGTGCCTCAGGGCTCAGTGCTGGGACCACTCCTCTTCTCCATCAATAGGACATCACTAGGATCCGTCATTCAGAAACATGGTTTACCCCATCACTGTTATCATCTAGCTACTCACTCCAGCCGGATGATCCGGCGGGAGCTGCTCACATCTCAGCCTGACAGACATTTCTTGCTGAATGAAGGACCATCACGTTCAACTCAACCTTAGTAAGACAGAGTTGCTTGTGGTCTCGGCCAATCCAACATTTCAGCACAACTTCTCCATTCAGCTAGGTTCATTAACTATAACTTCACTTCAGTGTTTGCACGAGAAATTTTTCCAGCAGCAGTACTGTCACGTGCCGGAGGATATTACCAAGTCGCGTGCGGGGGGGTCTGGGGTCATGTACCTCCGGATGATTTTTTTTAAAGGGTGGTAAAATGTAATTTTCACAAGATGTAAAATAAATCTCTGATGTGCCCAGAGTGTGTGTGCAAAGTAACACATCAATTAGTTAAATTAACACATCAATTAGTATATTCTGTAAAGTAATCTATAAATTGCTCATATAGGAACTGTTGTGAGAGGCACACGGAGTGACTTTCTATTGCATGTGAAAAGACGGATGCTAAAGTTTGAGCTGACTCACAAATGTGCTCTTAAACAACCACTCTACCTCTTCTCAACATGGACTATGGACCTACCTCAACCCCGTCCCTAACCTACCCGTCACTGGGGTTAATGGCATTATGACTGTTCCCCTACCATCCTAGGAAAAAAAAAAAGATCGCTCCCCAGATGTGGATCTACATTTTGCTTCGTTTCGCTTGTACATTTGACGCTGTGTACAGACATGCGGAATGACACAGACGTTAATGGCGTAGAAATACACGCGGATAGCTCAAAATGCGTAGAGATAACATGCCACTTGACTCGAAAGTGGCATGTATGTTTGCGCAAAAGTCATGATGTCATGTTGGACTGTGTGTTCATACTTTACCACCCCCTTTTTAAATAACCCATTCAACCATGACTTCTGGAAAGTTTTATGAATAGAAATGGACATTTTGAGACATACAAATATGAAATAGAGCTCATTTACACCTGGTATTAAAATGCGATCTGTATCCAGATAATAAGTGTTCCGATCTTACCTTTGCATTTACACCTTGTATTTTTAATGCGTCCTCGTTATCCACATTGAGTTCAGATCTCTGTTCTCCAGAGTGACACCTGTGCGTGAGCACTGAGGTGACAGGATATCAGCTGTAGTTTGTCAACATGGCAGGTGTAGGATCGCTATTATGCGTTCACAGCGGACGCGAATAGCGCATCAAGTCAATGCAAAGACGCGTTACACGCGTAAAAAATTCCTGCGGCGCGAATGAGAAGTTGTTCGACTACATCCGCGAGAAGTTGCCGCCTCTGCTGTCACGGAGAAATACTCTGTCGCCGGTGTCTGTGGAGAAGAGAGTCGCAGCTGCGCTTTATTATGCCACAGGCTCTGGACAATCTCTCGTCTTTGGGATAAGTACAGCAACTGTATGCCACGGATTCTACCAGGATGACGTTTGGCAGGTAAGAATGCGATCACGTCGTACGGATTGCGTTTACACCTAGTAAAGATCCGAACACAAGGCGAGCCAGACTACCTCCAGATGCGGTCAGGCAGATCCGATCAAACGCGTTTACACCTTGCATTAACATGCGTTTTTTTATTATCCGGATAACTTATCTGGATACAGATCGCATTTTAATACCAGGTGTAAACGGGGTCATACAGTCAACAGATTCAAGGCATGATTATTGCAGCACATACATTGAATTGGTCACAAACAGAAACCTTCATTTTTTTATAATTTTAGAAAGGATTTTTCATGTTTTTTCTTTTGTGTTAATTTTCAGCTATAAGGTAGATTTAAATAGGCACATATGAAATGGCATAACCCAGAAAAAGATTACATAGAATTTATTGAAAATTTTATCTTAATGGCAAAGGCCACAACCAATCTAACCCAATCATTTAAATCAGAGCCTTAATGACGATTCGATACGATACCGATTTCTTAAGCCAACGATTCGCTTATTTTTGATACTTCAGAATTTGCTGCGATACGATTTGATTCATACTAGATATTTTTACAAGATATCTATTAAGTTTAAATAAAAATAAATAAATGGCCTTTTATTGCGAATACAGAAACAGCATTTGTGGCGAGCAGGAAGCGGGTGACGTGAGAATGGCGCGAGGCCGGTGGCGTGAGTGTTAATGAACGTCACCCGTGAGATGCAGCAGTCTCTCGATCTTCAGCTCATCGCTCCTCTTTTTATGCTTCTGTTCCTCCATGAGAGATGCGAGACCGGTGCGTCTCACAGGTGACGTTCATTATCAGTCACACCACTGGCCTGGGGCCGTTCGCTCACGTCGGCCGAGTATTTTATTAACATAATGCGTGTGTTAAACTATAGAGGTCTTCTTTGCAAACGGCTCCATCTGTGTTCCTGAAGCCACAATACTTCCACCCCCATGACTTGACGACGCCGACTGGAGTGTGTAAGATTTCACTTTTGCCAGCTTGCTCTAACGTTTCCATCGCTCTTGAAAGTCAGACTCAACAATGTGTGTTGATCTTTTTCAAAAACTTTCACATGAAAAATTACAACACTGAATGTTTAACATTTAATTAGTTGCCAAAATAAATGAACAGAAACAATTCTATCATTCTTAAACTCATTACAAAGGGGAAAAAATCGTTTGGATCCTCATGTGCAACAAAGTGAATATGACGAAAGCGGCAGAACATAAAACAATTCCAGAATTTAAAATCTGTAATTTTATACACAGTTAAATGCGATCCATTTCCATTTGTACTTGCCAACTAATGCAAAATGGCGTCTGTCGTCGAGTACAAATGAACAGGACTTAACAGATAAATTACGGATTAAAAAGTAACATTTAATTCGTGCCTTATGTTGTGAGCTCAGATAGCAGCATATATATTTGAGGGCAGTTCATTAATATAACAAAAACATAAAAAATGTTTAAGTGTGCAACTGTTCAGAGATTTGAGAAACCGCTCCTCCTGGCTGATCTGCCCTGAAGAGTCTCCCGTGTGTTGGTCGAAAACAAACAGTTCTACGCCTAAAACTCAATTCTGGTCAAGATAATAAAGAGTTGTGGGGGGGCTTTGTCACTGGTGGCCACGCCCCTAGCCCTGCCCCTTCGGGTTTTGTGCCATGTTTTGATTAATATTGCTGTATTTCAGGTAAATCATGATGCTGCAAAAGCCTCATAAGACCTTTGACTGGCCCTTTCCAAATCTGTGGACACAATCTAATCTAACGGGTCACGTGGGGCCTCCTCATCTACAGAAGACACTACAGCAAAGCTGAACCAGTGAGATGTACTGCAGATTTCACAATCAAAGAGAGAAGAGCATTCATGGCAAAATTCAGCATTAGCACAATCTCTCCAGAGTTAAGAGGGTTTCTGTAGAAGATCACTTCTGTTGTGTAATGTCTGATCTGAACAAATTTTAAATATCTAAGAAAACCACAGATTCTCATGTGTAAAACTTTGCTTAGATTTCCTAGGCTTGTTTGAAAGTGACAGGTGTGTGTTGAGCCGGTTTGAAGTGAACTCCAGCATCTGTAAACACCTGCGCCTCTACGCCCGTTAACATGATCACATAATGACATTACAGCAGATCTCCCTCATGTGTGTCTGAATCTGTCCCTCGATCGGGTGTGGAGACTCACGCTCTGCTTGTCCCGCAGCTCCGCCACAATCTCCTGCTCCTCCATCCGGGCGCTGAAGTGGCAGACGGCGGCGTCGGCCGGCAGCGGGAACACGAACACGGCCTCCAGCGCTCCATCCTCCTCGTTCACATACTGAAGACTGGAGCTGACGGAGACACCGTGATCCCGAACCTGCAGATCCACCGAGATGCTCTTCAGAGGAACTGAGAGAAGAGAAACACACATCAGAACACACACACACACACATCAGAAAATCCCAAACCTGCAGCTGCACCAAGATGCTCTTCAGAGGCACTGACACACACACACACACACACTTCTGCCTCTGCTTTCAGCTCCTGCCACCAGAGAACCCTCTGTTTTCAGGGACGAATAGAGGAGCCGAGTGTGTGAGCTTATTCCAGAGGGGGGCTTGATGCAAATGTGCGGGTTAGTGACGTACCATAACCCGTTGTAGTCCCAATCCAGTCGTTTTTGTAGGCGTTTACACTTCCTGGTTTTTAAAAGACGATATCTCTGCTTACATTGAACTTTCAGCGCTGCAACTTTGCAGATACTGTTCATGCACCATCAGCAACATTACACACTATTGAAAATGAAAAAAGTGAAATCGCAGTCAACCCCCCCCTTTAATCTGAGCCTGGATATACTGTATATAACATGGACAGAGCAGCTCTCAGCGACACCAGACCGCAGGGGGTGCTGGGTACACTGGGGTCCTGAAAGCACTCGCCGTGACCAGAGTCGGCTTTGCTGGGAAGTCTAAACTGCTGCAGCGCGTCCCTCTCAGCGCCAGTAAAAGACTGATGACATGGTGCATTCCCCTGGCAGAGGAACGCTTCACCACTCTCATCACATCATACGCTCAACTCCTCATGCCAAGCACAACACCAACGAGGATTTCTCCAGAGCGCTCAGTGCCATCCTACAGAAGACCCCGGCGACGGCAGGCTCACACTCAATTCCAATTCAAACTCAGATTCCAATGCTAGAAAAGTTTGTCTTATTATTTTGTCTGAAATATAGTGATTTACTTCCTTTGTTTAATACGGTGTACTGACAGAAGAGTTTTAATAAGTGAAGAAATATGTGAAAGGCTTATAGATCATTAAATGTTTATTTACCTTTATAGAGCCCAAAAATGCTTTTCAGATTACCAGTCAGATTAAATATGCTGTCCATTTAAAATGAAGATTAATTTGAAGATAAATTTATTTGCCTTTGAAGATAATACATATTTTTAAATTTCCACGGTGTAAAGACATATTTGTGGTATGAATAAAAAAAGAAACAGACATCACATTCTCATATTACACCAGGTTATAAACAGCACAAGAATTCTCTAACAAGCTGTCTTAAATAATAGTAATTCATGCAAATTTAATCCCGTGGTTGTAAACAAGAATTATACCCAATATAGAGAGCTGTTTGTAATGAGGAAGTGGAGAGTTTAACGTACCTGGGACATTTTTCTCCGACACGAGACCGCAGCAGTTCACCATTCTGGCTCTCTGAGGAACAAACAAATCAGCTTTCATAAACATTATATTTCATGTGTCTGATTCGACTTTCCTCTATTACATTAGGTCTACATTTCATCTGCGGCAAGTCAAGTGTGTAGTATCAGTACAGAAATATCGTAAACACACACACACACACACACGATATAAAGAAGAATAATAGTAAATCTTTACCATTTTAAAGGTGCTAACTGGAATTTTAAAAATAGTTCATAAAGAAACTAAAAGAGATTCAAAAATTTCTACGATCTCCTTTCGCTAATTACAAAGTGAAAGTAAACACTAGGGAGTGAAGGTTTACCAAACAGGAAACAAAAAACAAACAGGAATCAAGACTTACTGATTTTATTAATCTTCAGCGAGCCTTCAGTCGGTAAATAGGATGAAAATGACTCTGACTGACCGTGTAATGATGTTTCGGGAAGAATCGGATGACTTGCAGGAAATGAATCAGGCAGTAGTTTTCAGGAAAAGGCGCTCATGAATATTAAGAATGACGCAATGACGCTGTAGGCCGAGTGATAATGACATCATGGCGAAAGTAGTAGGCACCATAGACATCATATAGGTAGACGCCCTATCGACCGCTACTGCCTATTGGCACGGACGAGAATTGGAGCCGCCATCTTAAACCGGTCATCCGCTCCGCTCAGTGTAATCTGAATGGCAGGTGAAATGAGCTGTCAGCGCATTAAATTAATCATATCTCACTGAATACTGAACTGATTTTCACGCGGATTTTTTTGCTGCAAAGGTCATTCATGTAGCTATGATACAGGACACATGGTTCGGCGTATTTTAATATACATTGTAGGTTTAACAATAATATAATATTCTGAAATAAGATAAAAGTGACCAAACACAATATATGTGATGAAGGATATCATGTATTTTATAAATCACACACTATAAAAAATAATAAAGAAGCAGCAGCAGTAAAGTAAGATATTTTAATAAGTTGAAGAAACAATTTATGATTGACACACGGACATACACACGCACATACGAACAGACACACGAACAGACACACGCGCACACACACACACTTTCACACACACAGAACGCAGCCACCGAATCCACCGAACGCAGCCACTTGTAATAAAAATTGAGAAGAAGCTTTTCAACGTGTTTGCATCAGTAATTTCTAAATTCGTACAACATTAAGCCTATACCTTTTTATTATATGTGGATTTGGGAGGGGAACATGTCTAGATTAAAGCCCTTTACGGATTAACTTTAGGCTGAAGTAAATTAATGTAATTTTACCACAGGACTTCTGTTATATCAATAGCCAAATCGTATGTGATAAGATATAGGTTATCAATCAAACTAGAAGTTAGAAGGGTAACTCAATTTGCCCATCGCTGTCATGCGTGTAGCCTATATAACGTTGCTTCCTGATGTGCGCAAACACAAATAACCGAACAGGCCAGTTGAATGCTTATCTGATAACCTAGAAGCTCGTAATTATTACTTTAACAGTGAACACCGGCTGATGCAGTAAACAGCATTTCACAACGATTTCAGTACAGTAATATCAAATATCCTCGCTCCTTCTCCATTATCTGGTAATATTCTATTCACAAAATACAACCAATAGTACGGTAATGTTAAGACTTACTTGTGAAAAGCACTATTTTCGGTGGTCCGGCGATTAGAACAGAAAAATGCTCCACAGTGCTCTGGCATCCTATCTGCTGCCACGCAACGAGACAAGAGTACGACCGGTTCAAGATGGCGGCCGGATTTCTCGTTTTTCAGAGGCCAATAGGGTATCTAGTCTCTATATGATATCTATGGTAGGCACAGCTGAGACTACATTCATTCTACACACACCCATACTATAGAAGTAACTACTCTAGAGAGTGTGTGAGATTCAGACTCAGCTGTTGTTGGTTAAAGTGCTGGACTGGTAATCTGAACTAGCAAAACTGTGTAATCAGGTCTGGGTTATTATTAACACAGTTGTTTAAGACCTGTTAAAGCAACTATTTCAGCTATTTCAGCTAGTTAACCTGGATGGATTGAGTTTTCAAATAACAGTCATGAAGACTTTAAACATAATGCCAAAGATGTATTAAATGCAATAAACCGTTGGCAAATAACAGACTATTGATGTGACTTCTGCTTTAATGTGATGAGTTCAAAGTTCATGTGACAGATATTGGATGTTAAAGGGATTTTACAAAAGAGTTATCATGAAGACCAGAGCACTTTACATCCTGCAGATATGATTACATTTTAAACATATTTTCTTAATCGCTAGCACTTGTGCTTTCAGGAGAAGAAGTGTATAGATCTGATCAGAATCATTAATGTGATCATCCGTCACGAGCAGCAGGAAAACACCCAGTCTTCAACCTTTACCTTTCATAGAGACCTTTCACAACCTTCATACCCATCATGCCCAGAAAAAAATCTCTTTGTGATGAGCAAAGAAGGCATAAAGACCCGTTGGCTCTGAGAATAAAGAAACAAAAGACTCAGTCAGAGGAGTGCATTCAGTTCAGTGAATGTTTGCTGTGGGTGTGAACCAGTGTAAATCCAAACAATCTGAGAACGCCCGACAGATGAAGTAAAACACATTTATTCAGATTAGAAATATTTAGGATTCAGCAGGAATCAAATATTTTACAATAATAAATGATAGTTTACTGCTCAACGTTCAGTTTATGCTGAAGAAAAAAACATGTAATAATTCTCTTCACTGTCTGGCAGAGCTCTAAAAAACAAACTGAGTAACTTAAAAAACTAAAAACTACAAAGTGTAGCTTCTTCACTGTCAAAATTACAAACACAATGTAACCAAGTGAAAAACTTATTAAAGAAACGTCCTATAAACCACTTCAGTAAATGAACATCAGTGCTTTTATCATTTATTTCTAGCTGGTTATGAGCATGATTTCACTCTCTATTGAATCAATATGGCTTACAGTATATCACAGTGTGATACACAAATCATCCTGACAAACTAAGCAGAAAAAAAAGTTAATTTATACATGAAATTTACACAACGTGATGATTTGAAAACCGAAATGAAGTATTATGTCAGAGCAGTGATGTATGAGCTCTTTTTTCTGCTTTGAATATGGACATCTGTACTTTTCCTTTAGTATTTTGCTAGTTAGCTCCTGACGCGATGTGTGTCGCAATAAATAATAAACCAGCAAATGATCTATCCTCAAAAGACGCCGATTTGTTAAGTTTATTTTTAGAATACATTACAATCACTCCAAAAGAGATGATGATGCCTTATAAACACACACACACAGCGAGCTGCACTGTTTAGCTGTTGGCTTTGCGGCCCCTGAAGGATGTGTTCATTTCAGCACTATTAAAGTGACTCAATCTAACGTCAGTCAGATCATACATCCCGAAGGTGGGATCCATTTTGAAACGGTGACATGAATTGGTTTCATTGCAGGTGAACGACAATGGACAAACGCCCTAGTGTTTACTTTGCTGCCCGTCTCGAATAAGGGTCTAAAGATTCATCGGATTCAAACAGTGAAGAGTGATTCACTCGCATGAGGAATTATTTTCACCACAGAGTCTTGACCTTTAACCCCATTGAGAGTCTTTGGAATGTGCTAGATGGGTTACAGAGCAGTGGTCAATGCAAGACATCAGCCAAACATTTACGCAACTCTTGATAAATGTTGTGATGTTGCATAATGCTGTCGAAACACTGCCATGATGACGAATACACACTAATCAGAGTTTGATATGTTTTTGGCCAGCTCAGAATGGAGTTGCTCTAAACTGGTCTAAGTGTTTATCTAGCAGAGAAACACAGACAGTTGAACAGCAGATTCTCACCCGAGGTCCACGTGTGGTGAAGTTCTGGTCAGTGAAGTGCTCTCCCAGTGTTAATGCAGGTTTCTTGAATCTGAAGTTTCCCGGCTCCAGGCTCATGAGGCTTTTGTTGATCGGAGATCCTGATTCTCTCAGAGTCAGCGCTGATCCTGAGGAGAAACATGGCCTCCATAGTGTCCTCATTCTCCTTATAAAGTACGAGTGCTTCCCAGGGGCTTCAGTGGGAGACAGAACAGAAGAGATGAAAGACACTAAATCAAAAAGGACAAAACATTTAAGCAGAGACCAAAACATATCACTGAGTTTAATTACTTGATTTTATTTTCATAAAGAAAACATACATGGTCAACACCAGTAAAGCAGCAGCTATGCAAGGTTAGAATATTGATGAAAACAATCTCTGATGCTCCACGCTGTACGAGCTTCGATATTTACGCCATATTATATCTAGAAAACTTACAATAACTGTGGAAAGTAAATCTCTGTCGAGTCATTAGTGTAATTCAATCTAATCAATATTACATTTTTTTTATTCTGCCGAGGTCAATATAAATCAAGCACATTTCCTGATGTGGACGTAAACATCTTTATAACATACAGTGCTCGGGTCCATCACTGTCGGACGGCAGAAAACAAACAAAAACAAAAGTCCACATTTCAAAAATAACAAAACACATGTAATCATATTTAATGAAAACTACACCTCTACATTTATCTTGTCAGATCTATTGAAAACTGTTTTTCAATAAGCACCAACATTCATTTCTGTATCACAGAATACAGTATTAAATGTCACAAACTTGCACAAAGAAAATCTGAAGATTGTGTAAATTGTAATTATTATGCAAGATAAGGAAAATGAGAAAGTAACTGATCTCCATCACCACTCCGCCTCTCCTACAGCCTTGGAGAACA
The DNA here is from genome assembly GCA_038021265.1 of Cyprinella venusta. Taxonomy (NCBI): domain Eukaryota; kingdom Metazoa; phylum Chordata; class Actinopteri; order Cypriniformes; family Leuciscidae; genus Cyprinella; species Cyprinella venusta. The sequence continues at coordinate 66,491 of CM075869.1, forward strand.
CGTAGTCTTTCCCTTCGTAACACATCACACCATCCTTCAGGTAAAACTTCCAGCGGTTTTTGCTACGGTGGATCTATAAAACACAAAAGTACACAATTTAAAACATTAAAATATTATTTCTTTGAAAATAGTTTTGTCTGGGAGATTTGTGCCAACTAAAACACAAATGAATGTAGATTTAGTCCGTTTACATGGTTAAACTGAACTGGAAGATAGTCTCGCTCCCTCAGACTCCTCCACCTTTCTACGCAAATATCTAGTAAACATCAATTAAGTCAATTATATTAGTCAATTAAGTCAATTATATGTCAAATGAATGTAGACAGTATTATATTGGACCTGTGCATTCAGTCTTAAAGTGACAGCAGTCTAATAACCTGCAGCTCTGTTTCAATGCTGATCAAACAGAGGACAAAGAGATCACTCACTGCTCTTAAATAAATACCTTTTGTAACTTTATAAAGATGGATTTAATTTATACAGTAATTAACATGCAGTGTTATTTCACATTTGATTACTTTATTCAAATTTCTGCACCTGAACGTCTCCAAGTCACCTTCCTTTATGTAGCACTTTTAACAATATAGATTGTTTCAAAGCAGCTTTACAGTGATAACGGGAGATTACAGTAACAGAGATTGTTTGCAGAAGCATAAAGTTATTGTCCAGCCAAAGTTAGTTTTGATTTCAATATCCACTATAGGGCTGTTCCCAATCCAATGAAATCAGAATCAACAAAATGTATCTTACTAATTAAAAAATACATTTACAGTCCATTCATTTAATCAATAATTTAATGAAACTAAAGTTTTAAATATAACATTTTCAATACAGATTGTTGGAAAAATTAAGCAATGCTTTATGAAACTAAACCTGCCAGTAGGTGGCGGAAAAATGTATATGAACAACAGAATCATTCATTAAACCGATTCGTTCAAACCGTTCAAAAAGCAAGTAAACACTTTTTAAACAGGTCATTGAATCATGTTGATTCTCCCGATTCATTAAAAAACACTGAACCATTTAAGAACGACACTTGAAACTCTGGACTTGTCGTTCAACTGTTCTGCTGTATTTTGAACAATTTCCGTAAGGAAAAACAGTCAAAACTGACAACCGATGTGCTAACCCTAACCGATGTGTGTGATTCGGGCATCAGAATCAGATCAGTGAATTAAAAACATGTTTCAGTCAAGCCCTATTTGCAGAATTATACAAAGTCTTGTCTTTTATTGTTTTTACCAAGATTGTGTAAAATTAAGATTGACTTTGATTACATAGTGATCTCATCTTCTGTACATTTAGATCTAATACTCACACTTTTTATTTTGGACAACCCAATCTATGAACCCATGAGAGTAAAGAATCATTCAAAGGACGCCAGCTTATACATAGCTATCATCTTTATCCAGTATGATTTTCAACTTTTTAAAATCCAAACCAAATAGTTTCTGTGTAGTTTTTACCTTATCATACTGGCAAACGATGACATTCTCTGTGTCAAAGATCTCTGGGATATCTTGATCACTCACGTCATCTCCAGAGTTCAGCGGATCCTGAGAGAACGCATGAGAAGAAAGCAGAATCGTTCATTTCTTCTCCTCTAAACACTTTCATGAGCACAGGATTGGCAGAATCAGTGTGTGAAGAAATCCTCCGCTCGTCCTCTTATGAGACCTGATTTCATTCATCATTCATGAGTTCATTCAAAAGCAATTTATAGATTTAACTGCATTTAAAGGATTTTTTCAAATACTTTCCATAATGTGATCAGCTTTTTTGAAAAAAAAAAAATAATAATAATGGAAAAATCTGAATAATAACAATATGAAAGATCATGGCCCATATTCATAAAGAATCTTAATGCAAGGGTAGCTCCTAGTGACAAAACTCTAAGAAAATTCTTAGAAGTGTGGGCGTTTACTCTTAAAATTAAAGAAAAAAATCCAAGGAAAGAAAAAAGTAATTCAGAAAGCATCCTAACCCTTGAAAGAGATCTTCCGGTCAAAGGAGAACGGATGAGGACTTTTTAAAGAGGATGGAGAGTTTCTTTAGCAGAGGAGAGAATGGCAGAAAGACGAAGAGGGAGAAGAAATGTGTTGCAGACAATGAGAGAGTTAATAGACTGACGCCCGGCCCGAATCTTCCTTGAAGGATGGCCTTGTGTTCATCCACTAACTGGGCTAACAGTAAACACTGTCCAGTCTTCTCCATCCTCAGAAATGCTCTCAGATCAGTCCAGATCTAAGACTCATACGTAAAAGTTTTTAAGCTAAATTAAAAGTTTTCTGAGAGGATTCTTAGAATCTTCATGAATACGGGCCCAGACATTTAGCTGAGCATAACTAGAAAAATCTCATATTTCTAAAGTCTTAATTCCATAATTATTTAAAGTTCTGAAAATATTACAACATTAAAGTAACAATCGGATTACAATCAACTTCCTCAAGGTCTATATACTGTATATGTAAATGTAGAAGCGAAATGCAATATCAACTCTGATTTAAGACTCCTTAAACCCGTGCCAGAAAAGTGTCTGCTTTTATCTTCCAGAAAATTAGTGTAAAAAGTACAAATAAATAAATAGTAACCAACAGAAAAAAAGCTTTTCTAACCCTTTAACTCTCCATCTGAATGCTTACCTCTTCCTCTTCCAACTCCTCCTCCTCCTCCTCATTGCTGTTGATCATTCCCAGAAACTCTTCCTCTCCAACCAGCCCCAGATCGTCCTCATCATCCTCTTCCTCCGTGTCGGAGCTGCTGTCGGCGACTCCATCCAGTTGTGTGATGAAGTCGAGCTCCGTCTCAAGCTGATGAAACAGCATCAGTATCGTATTCTGTTTGAAACCACAATCTTCGAGCAAAACATTTATATGGTGTCATTAAAACTGCAAGGCTACATGAAGAAAGAGTTTTTTTTCAAAAATGAAAATGGTTCCTGATCTCAAACACACGTGATTTCATTTCTTCCACCCTCAAATCTCATAAACATATTTAAACTGAAGAGCCATATTCAGTTACAACCCATTTTTCATTCACATTTTTAATGGATTTGGCACACTCAACAGTGTTGTGTAGCTGTTGCCATAGTGATCCGTTTTACCATAATGCTACTACACAAAGTAAAAAAAAAAAAAAGTATAATACAATTTCAGTGATAAACCCACTCTTACTGAACCGTCTGAACACCCTTATGGAAAAACCACACCTTCATAGTGGCTGAGTCTGGAGGTCCTCTGGCTATTGTGTGGCGACCCCTGCTGTTGGTCTGGAGCATTGCAGCTGGTACCTGAGCCCACGAATTACATTAAATTGCCTAATTGTCTCAATACTGCAAACACCGGTGACCTTAGACGCTTCAGAGATCACCATCTGAGCCATGGGACAGGGCTTTTGGTTTTGGACTTTGCTTGCGTTTGTATTTTGTTGCTTTTTGCACTTAGATTTCAAACCTCAACATTGCATTACACTGTCAACCACACACCGTGCTCTACACACTGATATTGCTGATAACTACAGAAACACTTTTATTTTCTTTAACTGTTTTCATTTCATTTTTTTCTTTTTGTCTTATCATTTGTAGTTAAATAAACATTATTTTTGAGCCTATAATTGGGTTTGCGTGTGTCCCTTGTTTTTGTTGCTTCCCTTGAGCCAAAGGTCATAACAATTGAGACCGTGAGCTCCTGGCTACATTCAGTCTGAGTCCTAGGCATTACAGATCTGTGAGATATTCTTCCTCCGACTGGGCCAGGTCGGCTCCCCTTCGGTCTCAGCGGGGAAAGCTCTGTGTACATGCCCTTTGTAAACGTGTGTGGGGCCAGACAGTCTGAATGGTAGGACTGTATACTGGTATGCCACTCCTTCGAACACCACGAACGGTCTGTGATAGGGCGGTCTGGATGTGAAAGTATGCATCTGAGGAAAAAACAATACCCCGGGCATACTAGCTACTAGGATTTGATTCAAAGTTAGCATCCTGAATGGCCATTTCTTGGGGGAACAGTTCAGACGTCTGAGGTCTAGGATTGGCCCTTCTTGGGGAAGAGGAAGTACCGGCTGTAGAAGCCTGACTCGCTGTGGGGAGGAACATCGTGAAAAAGCCCCCGTTTTAGTCACATACAACGCATCAAACATGTTGGTTAATTGGACAGCAACAACATGTAAAGAGCTACAAACACCCTCAACCTGGTCTCACTGCACGCACTAGAGCTGCCAGCCACGCAAGGATACTTGGATAAGAAAGACACGTGACTGGGATTTTCAACAGAAGTTCTGTAAGAGTCGAAAATAGCTTGAATGAGTCAAACGCAGAGAAGTTAATTCATCCAGTCCCTGAAAACAGTAACTCATTTCAGACTGCCGAGAAATTGAGCAGTTGTAGGATCAGGCAGCAAAAAGCAACAACATACAGAAGGATAAAGTTCCCATTAAGAGTAGAGAATGCATTAAAAAGCTGCTGTTTTCTTAATGGACTTTACGCACAGCCGCACTACTTCCTGAACTTAAGCAAGCCTTGTTTCCTGTCTGCCATTATTGGCCAAATTGATTAATTCAGGTGACCTTGACCTCAGTAGTCACGGCAACAATAATCAGACACACCTGAGTTATTCAATTTGGCCAATAATGAAAGACAGGAAACAAGGAGCTGGCTGAAGTTCAGGAAGTAGAGCAGCTGTGCATGAAACATTTAATTCCAGAAACTTGTCAGATAACCCTTACCTTCATATTGTTTTGGGCTTTTAATTTGTCTGCCATCTCTGGAGTTAGAAATGACTAGTACACAACACTGGTTTCATATTTATCATGTTGCATTGACGTTTACCTTAATGTCATGATTAGTTTCAGCCTTCAAGTCTGGAAGAGCAGTCGATTGCTCAGCTGCTCCGTCTGGCTCTTTTAGGGTCGTCTCCATCAGATCCCGGGGATAATCGGGGCGCGGCCCCTGTGCTGGCGGAGTGAAGAACGACGAGGCGCTCGTGTCGAGGGGCTGCGGGCTGAACTCGATGTCGTCGAGGTTGAACTCGCTCTGACTGTCAGAGGCTGATGGGGAGGGTTTGTCGTCGGTTTGTTGCCAGAGCTGATGGTGCAACGGTTGCGGCAGATTCGGCAGGGTCTCCGGCGCTACACAACCAGACGGCTCCGGAGGACAGGGAACGGACAGATGGACCGGGATGCTGCGAGCAACGGCCATGGGCCGAGAAACCGGGTTGGGATTCTGCTCAACGCGGGTCGGAGCGGGACGGGTCAGGACATGCTGAGCTCCTCGCGTGACCATTACAGGAACATTGACTTTGTAGAAATGTCCTGAATGTGACAGAGGAACAGCGAAGAACATCTAAACGTTATTTCAGCTCATTTACATCCAAGGTCTTACGCCACATCTACACGAAGCCAGAGCTTTCCCGATCTGATCTTTTTTTCACATTCGAAACTTTAGCTATAGGAAATATTGATAATCAACAATAACTTGTTTTGATTAATTATGAATTATTCTTTATTAATTATGATCATGTACCAGATTAACTTGACATGGCTAAATTGATATTAAAATCAATTAATCAGTTCGTGAGATTTGATGTGTTTGTTGTGTTTAAATACCTTTGATTGCTGGGTTTTGACGGATAGCTGCTGCTAAAGGTTCAATAATAATGGAGAAAGTGGACATCCCTGCCTCGTCCCCCTGTGCAGTGTGAAGCTTTGTGATGTTAGTCCGTTCGTTGTGACTGTGGCCGATGGTGATGTGTATAAAATCTTGATCCAGTTAATAAATGACTCTCCAAAGCCGAATTTTTGTAACGTGGTGAATAAAAATTTCCAGTTGTTAAAAGCTTTTTCGGCGTCTAATGTGGCGATGAGAGTATCTTTCTGTTGTGTTGATGAGTAGTGCATTAAACTGTATAATCTGCGGGTGTTATTAGATGTGTGTCTACCTTTTATAAAGCCGGTCTGATCAGGATGGGTTATATACGGTATGATTTCTTCAATTCTATGGGCTAATGTTTTGCTAATAATTTTTATGTCGACGTTTATAAGTGAGATAGGACGATAGTTGGATGTGAAGGTGTGGTCTTTGTTAGGTTTGAGAATGAGGAAACGCAGAAATCTAAGAGTGTTGAGCGTGGCGTTGAGCGCGTTATTGATTGTTGAGCGCAGTGTTGAGTAGGGGAAAAACGATGTATCGCGATACAGACGTGGACGATTCTGAATTGATTCACAAATGTCAAAAATCGCATTTTCAAATAAAATGTTTATATATATTTATAATAACGTAATATTGACAGAACGTGAAAGCCAGAACTCTGAAGCGCAGAAGTGCAGTGGCCCGGACCGTCTGTGGCGTGCACATAACGGAGACACGATCGCTGAGCGAAATCCAAACACACTTCGCCTTAAAATCTGATGTGTGGAAATATTTTGGCTTCTGAAGTTGAAGGGGGAAAGGAGCTGGACAAGAGCCACACTCTCTGTAAGCTTTGTAGAATAAAACTAATGACGGAAACACTACAAATATGAGAAGCCATACGACACGTTTCTACCCAGACGAGGAAAAACACTCGGCTGTAACAGTTCCCAGTCGTTGTTATATTATTAATTTACTACAAGTATGCTGCTAGTTCAGGCACACATTTATTTTCCTGTTGGTTCTTTGCAATGTTAATAAAATAAATTGTATGTTAATTCTTTATGGGTCATTGCTTTGTACTTTTAAAGCAAAGTATTTATAGACACACACACGATTCAGATAATCGATAAAGCATCGAATCGCATCCCTCTGAATCGTAATCGAATCGTGAGGTGCCTAGAGATTCCCACCTCTAGTGTTGTTGAGTGTTAAGTGTGTTGTTGAGTGTCAGGTGTGGTGTGGAGTCTCACCTGAGGCCGTCTGCAGTGTGACGCCAGCTGGAATCTGGACCGGATACGTTATTCCAGGTGGCAGAGAGAATGTGGCAACAGAACCACAGCTGTTCTGAAAAATCATGGACACAAATTTTCATTCACATTCACGATTTCAAAAAAGAGCTTTAACTTCAGATCAACATTAACAGGAGTTTCATCAAGGGAACTTTATTGTATGTGATGCATTTAAGATTGAATAATTGAACAGATAAAGACGTTACAATACTGATTAACGAACACGGATGACCTTATTATATTTGAACAGCAATGAAAGTGGATTTGAATCAAATGTATTGGTGTTCTGGCAATGGCCACATCTTTAAGCAATGAGGACAGTGTGTGTTGACTTACTGTTTTGGAGGTGAAGTTCTGCACATTCTGAGCAGCTGGAATGACGACTGAGAAAAGAGAAAAACATCAAGCACACGACCAGAGAAAACAGCGAAAGTGTCCTAAATGAAGTGGTCATCAGTGAGAGTAAGAGCGTGCGGTGAGACGTGACCGGAGACTGAGAACACACTGAAGCGGTCAGTCGCATCACGACGTCCCTCGGCTCTGACGCCTCAAAGCACTGCACACACAAATCATTTGACACTTTTCCTGAGTCCAGGGGATTGCTTCAGTTGTTTGCAATGGGATCGGCACTATTAAAATGAGTCGAAAAACTTTGGGTAAAATAGGTATTAATGTGGAAAAAACGGCTAGGAGGAACATTTCGTTGGCCTTGAGTCTGGCGGGTAAGCAAACAGACACAAAATAACTAAAGAGGTGGATCATCAACATAACACTCTGGCGGTCAGGCGAGCTGACGTGCGTTTACACTGCTGTGGCCGTTTCCAGATCCTTCTGTTCAGAGAACACTCTCACTAGAGGATTGTGGGATTGACGACGGATCTGCTTGTCACTTCTGTTTTGGATCTAATGTTTACAAGTTTTTACTAGTAAGAATACAAGTGTAGAGTGCCATAACTGGAACTTATAATGGAAAGAGTTGAATTGAAGAGCTCTCTAATTTAAGCGAAAATGCCATTAAGATGAGTAGCGCTGGGACGATTGTGAACTGAAGCGTCTCGGACGAGCTTGAGTTCAGTGTAAACGCACATTCACTGCACCTCAACGAAACAAGACTTTCACAGACTTCAGACCAGGACCGACCGGTGGGTTTATGGAGAGTCTGCGTGTAGTTTGCTGGCAGCTGAAGAACAAAGTTGGACGGATTGTTGTCTTTACTGAAGCCCTCCACAGCTTTAGACTGAACGACCTTCGACTCCCAGAGCTGAAACACACACACACACACACACACACACACCCCTCTATCTCTGTGAACAGTGATAACAATCACCATCAGAAATCAGTTCAACTGGCAAGTTTGTTTAATGCATCTTCTTCCTCTGGTGTCTGCTGTGAGACACTGACCTGTCTGAGGTTGTCCAGCACTCCTTCATCCACTCCTTCATCACAGAATAACTCTCGGAGACTCTCCATCACATCCTCGATGACGGACAGATACAGCTTCGGCTGAACAATCACAGTCAAACATCTCATCCTCTACTTTCACACTAACTCGTAATATTCAGTTCAAGTCCACCTTAGTACAGTCAAAACTGAGTCTTTAACCAATCAAGTCCAACTAAACAATACTGAATTTCATCAAGTCAGACTTTTTTCTTAAACCTATATACAGTAACTTGAAATCAAGAAGGCAAACGATGTAATAGAGCTTACATTCAAAACTGCTATCCTGCTCAACTGCTTGATCTCTGTACTGTGGGAACAGCTTGTGAATGTAAAGGGTTTGACCATCACATCTGGAACAGCATGAACTGGTGATCGATCGGGGCGTAACGGTTCATGTATTCGTATTGAATCGGTACAAACCGAACGATTGCTTGGACCATTTTTCCTGCCGACAATATTCGCGCTGACGCGGCCATCACAACGTTGCATAACATCAAATGGCAAGCGTAATGAAAGCGGAACGAAACAGCGCTACTCGTTATGTGCTTCACGGATCGTTTATCAGTTCAGACCAGCAACATCTGTGCAGCGCGAGCAGAGCGCGAGCAGATCTCCATCAAGTGACACTGTTACCTACGGAGCCCCTAAAGGGACGTGGTGGTGAAAAAATTTTTTAGGATGGGAGAATTTTTTTTTTAAACTTTTGCGTTCCCTCGCAAAACTTTTGCGTTCCCCCGAGAAACTTTGCGTTCCCTCACAAAAAGTTTTGCGTTCCCTCGCAAAGATATTTGCGTTCCCACGCAAAACCTTTTGGCAGCTCGGACAGACACTTCCTGTTTAATGTCCCGCTGGCAGTGTTTCAGAGCTCCGTACGTTAATGGAGCGTTTCATAGTGTTTGAACTTGGACTTAAATATAAAGAAATGCGGTCAGTGCTTAACTCAAGCAGTTCAGTGAAGTTGGCAATATATTCACATGCTATCACAGTAGACAACGAGCTACAACCCAATTCTCATCAAAACGAGCTTTATAATATAAATTTGTCTTTAACCGGCCGACTGAGAAGCCAGAATAAGGGTCCGTCTCCAAAGTGCAAATCCCAAAACCCTTCTGCACATTTTATATTATTTAACATATTCAATAGCTTCACGGATACACTGTAGGCTACTGTCACCAAATTCAGTTCCAATAACTTTACCCTTTTTTAGGAAAAAATATCAGTAACTTGTTATACAGTGTAATGCCATCAAATTCAGTAAGAAAATATATTGCAAAAGCTATGGTTCTTATTATGTTAGCTGCGTACAGTACCATTGTAATTTGTAGGCCTACTTATTTTTTTTTATGTGCAATTACTTTTATGTGCAAATTATATATAATGTGCAGAAGCAGTGCAGTATGACCAGTGGGTTTTCCATTGATGTGTAAACTGAATTGGGTGGTTTGTAACAATTAATGACTATTTTTAAATTTTTGACTATGAGTTGATGCTGTGGTCGTTTTTTGAATTATATTGCACATCGCACATGGTCCCTTCGGACTTGTCTCTCAGCCGCCTGCTCATGGAGATCCATTGATTTAGCCTATATTATTAAGCTCGTTTTGTGGAGAATTGGGTTGTAGCTCGTTGTCTAGGTTACTGTGATTGTAAATAGGTGCCGTTTGTGTTTTAACAACGTTTAGCTGAAGAATATTGATCCGGGAAGTTCGAATAGCATGTGAATATATTGCCAACTTCACTGAACTGCTTGAGTTAAGCACTGACCGCATTTCTTTATATTTGAGTCCAAGTTCAAACACTATGAAACGCTCCATTAACGTACGGAGCTCTGAAACACTGCCAGCGGGACATTAAACAGGAAGTGTCTGTCCGAGCTGCCAACAGGTTTTGCGTGGGAACGCAAATATCTTTGCGAGGGAACGCAAAACTTTTTGCGAGGGAACGCAAAAGTTTTGCGAGGGAACGCAAATAACTTTGCGAGGGAACGCAAACATTTTGCGAGGGAACGCAAAGTTTCTCGGGGGAACGCAAACATTTTGCGAGGGAACGCAAAAGTTTTGCGAGGGAACGCAAATAACTTTGCGAGGGAACGCAAACATTTTGCGAGGGAACGCAAAGTTTCTCGGGGGAACGCAAACATTTTGCGAGGGAACGCAAAAGTTTTGCGAGGGAACGCAAATAACTTTGCGAGGGAACGCAAACATTTTGCGAGGGAACGCAAAGTTTCTCGGGGGAACGCAAAAGTTTTGCGAGGGAACGCAAAAGTTTAAAAAAAAAATTCTCCCATCCTAAAATTTTTTTTCACCACCACGTCCCTTTAGGGGCTCCGTAGTTACCACACCGCGATAAGAGATCCGGTAGAGAAAACATTTGAATTCGCCACTGAAGTAATAACATCAATCTAGTGAGATGCATTCACATTTCTCCATTATTAACCGTAGATCTCTATTAGATCAAACAGCGCTGTCGTGGAAACCAGGAGAAACATTGTGCCGTGAATAAACTAGTAATACTTTACATCCACAGACCAGCAACATTCACCATGGATTTAATATAGTAGCTAACACTAACTGGAACCAGTTTGGCTGGAATGGTGAACTGCTTTCAAATACTTCACACATCTTTTTCCAGCACTTCAAAAATATTATATAAATAAATATATATTTAAATGTTATTTTGAATGTGATGATCAAAACATTATTTGTTCATCCTTCAAAGATGACTCCCATTTATAAACCTGAAAGTTTCAAGATCTAGGAAAAATCTTGTGAAAAAAAAAAAAATCTTTTAACAAATAGGAAATTTCTCTGGCATTTCTTTATTTTTGCTGTATCGAAAACGTACCGAACCGTGAATTTTGTGTACCGTTACACCCCTAGTGATGGGGGAACTGGCGATCGGGGGAACTGGTGATCGGGGGAACTGGTGATGGGGGAACTGGCGATCGGGGGAACTGGTGAGTGGGAACAACCCAGTGCTACATAGGCCTGTTTAAATTTCAGAGGTAAATTCGAAACAAATAAATGCAGATACATGGTTTTCAAAGTAAAATAATTTCAAAAGGGGTGAATTCAGAGCAAATCAATTCAGATAAATGTTTTTCAAAATAAAATATTTAAAAACTAAGTATTTAGTGGCTGTTAAATTTCAAATAGTTATGTCTCTTATTTGCTTCCATATGCACGTAATTTTTAAGACAGTCCCTAAATGTGCGAATGTCAAGCCAACTTTATGCCAGTATCACTGAGAAATGCTGAGCATTAAACTTTGAGCGTTAAGTTCCAATTCTGAGTCCTTCTGCTTACCTGCGAGTTTGGTCTTTTATATCAGTGTATTAGTCCATTAAGCTATGTTAAGCATTTATATGTCCAGCAGGGGAACCCTGACTTAAGGGAAGCCCTATAGCCTACTGCATGCAGCACATCAGCGCAATATAATGTTGAGGCAACTAAACAACCAAGAGAAATATGTCAAACTCAAATGTAACATTGGATCTGTATCCGCATCGGGGGAATAAAATTATAATATCGTTCACGCAAGAGAAAGATGCATGTAAACTACACAGATAAAACAGGCGTCATAATAGATCACAGATAAACTTACATTGCTGTAAATGAGTTTTTATGAATGAATGGCTTGCTCTAACTGTTGCTCTGGTCTTCGTCAATAACACGCGCTTGCTCCCCCTGCTGGTGAGGTCGACTACCAGCAGATGGAGAGTGTGCTCGGTAATCTACTGCTATTCCTGCAGTTCCTGGATGTCAACGTTGAATTTACTGTCAAATCTGAACCACTGAAATTGTGGAAGCGAATATGCAAAGTGAAATAAAATGAACTGAATGCCGCCTGTTGAATATTTATAGGTTGTATTTTTAAACAGTTTGAATATTTTGGAAGTGAAATATGAAAGGTGAACATGGATTATTGAATTTTTACTAATGAAAGCATGTTTGAAATGTTTTGACTACATATTCACAGCTTGAATATTCAACCATGCTAAATTTCAGCCCATAAAAATGTAAGCCCTAAAAATACACTGCATTAAATTACAAGCATTAAAATACTTTTTTTTTCAAGTAGTGCAATTCAACAGGCTTTGTTTCAAAAACATTTGGCATTATTTTACTTCCATAAAGTTCTCAGACTTACGGAACACACGTAAACAACAATCGAACACACTTCTAACAATCTTTTAGAAGCAAAGGGACAAATAAATATTTTATCATTAATAAAAATACAAGTGAAATAAACAGTTTTCATATAGGTCTATATTTCAGGCTGCTAAAGAAACTACAGACATTTTATAATGTGATAAATGTAACAAATAAAACTGAATAATCTTCGCTGTATGCATTAAATATGAATTATTATTGTTAACATTACTTAGTCAAGAACCTTGAGTCATTCTCTCTGTTGTAGTTTGATTCTCATGAAGACCTTTAAGAGAAGGCACACACCACTGACGAGTCCGCGTTTACACACAGTATTTACATAAACATGTGTTTTTAAGAGTGCAGAAACACAATAAGACACCAATAAAGAGACAATAATTCAGCATTTACGGACTAACTGATCGTTGTGTTGCACAGATATTCTCAGCTTGCATCGAATTGATTGTAAACAGGCAAAGCTTAAAAATACGTGAATTGAATTTAGTGATTCAGTTTCTTTTGACCCGATCTGACCAATAATTCCTCAACTGTCCCGATATCCCACAGACTCTGGACTCTCGAGTACCACAACTCTATAACATTACAACCCAAAGTTTTGTCAATGATTTTTTATACTAGAGCCTTAAATGAGGAAATAGTAAATAAAGTTTTATTCACTCACCAAGATGTTGGCGTTAGAGAGCATGTCTCCTTCACTCGTTGTTTGGCACCGGTACACGTACACTCACACACTCTCTCCAGCACCACTGGTAGCCAATTAAGAGCTTATTAACCCCAGTTTGGTTAAATTAATTTACAATGGACCGTAAGTAAGACACTCATGTATACATCCTAAAAGATTACGCAAAGAGATGAAGAAAATATGATTATACTCAAACCAAAACACTTAAAATGAGGGAAACTCGAGCGTCTTCCACGCGCAGTGACGTCACTGCCAGAGTGTGTTAGGAGGTTACGTCATGTATTTTTGTAATCTTGTTCCAACCGTCAGTTTCAGTATTATCACATCATGCTTTCATGAGTTCTGGTTTGTTGGAGCCAGTCGCACACCATCACTGATCACACTGGCACAATCTGTGACATTGAAGACACCAGACAGGAAAAATAAATAGACCGGTAATATAAATATAAAAGTGTTGCTGAATGCAGAGGCTAATACAATGCTAAATCATAAATCAGATGTACACCAATACTGATATCCAGCAATTGATTTAAATAGTGCATTGTGTTTAATTTGTAGTTTAATGAGATATAAAATGTGTTGGTGGCGAGGATTTTCGCTTGAAGAAATACATAGACCCTACCCTCACACACATGCACTTTCGTGGTCTGTGATTTCACTTGGACGAACGTGTCTCTGCAGACTGCAACAGATTAAAGCGCGCGTCCTCGTGAAGACTGTGTGGCGCGCGTCCTCGTGAAGACTGTGCATCCTCCCTGCGCACGTTTGTTCAAACTGAATAGTCTGAATATGTAACAGGGATGAACTGAGAAAAGAAATGACAGCGCAGAACACTCGTTTTCTCATCATTTAGCAGTACAGAAACTCTTTTTTTACTATCCACACTTTTCTTGAGACAATATAATTTTATTAAACCACATAAATAACAGTAAATACATAGACGTATGCTAATAACCAGTTTAGAAAACAAACTAGATGCCCTAAAGTGATTTTTGCAGTAAAAAAAATCCCTTAGTCTTTCATGAGCACATTTTACTAAAGTTTTTACTTTTGCTTAAGTTTCTTGCAGGCACACAAATGAGGAAGTTTCAGCGTTTTTATTTATGAGTAAAGTGTATGTCTTTGTCTTTGCCAACATTTGACAGACAAACGCATATTATCTGTCCCATTTTGTTTTGTCACACACACACACACATATATATATATATATATATATATATAAATGTGAGAATTGTAAAGTGCAGTAATACTATAACTTGTTGAATAAGACCATTATAGATATAAAAATATTCAATATATATACACAAGCACATATATTCTCATGGTTAATAAACATTTGTTTACCTAATGGTACCAGATGTGAATTCTTAATGAAGAATGGTCAGAGTAATCTTCATCCCAAAGCCTGAGGTTCGATTCTCTCTTCTGTGTGTAATGAGCAACACCATCATCATCATCAGAGCAGGTGAATCATCTTCATCATCATCAGTCCCGTTCCTCATCGTCACTGTGTTGCACAGCCCGAACCCGTCTGACACTCAGTCACAATCAACTTCTTCTCCATTTCCACCTGGGATGAAAAAAGATTCATATCTTATGTTTGTAAAAAGTGCTCATGAAATCACAGCGATTTAAACAGTCCTGAATGTAGCGAGTGTAGCGGTGTTCCCCGTGGGTGTAGGAGGTGTTCCCCGTATCATTACCTGGCAGTGATAGTGGGCTCTGCTGCTCAGGTGTTTCCGAGGCTGGACGTCACACTCGATGCCCAGTGATTTCACTCGAGTCTGAGAAGCCATCGCACCTGCCACCTCACACTCCACACTGACCCACGGCATCCATCCCTCGGGAAGCACCTGATCCGAGGACAGCTCCAGCTTACACGCCAGTGACTGAGGCTGGTCCACAGCTGACACACACATCACACACACACAATTACACACCAGACTGAGGCCGGTCCACATGTCAGTACTAACACACAATAACCCTAACCCTTCCATTACGGAGCAAACATGAGGCTGGGCTGAGGCCACCAGAAATGTGTCGACAAACGATCAGATCCCTCTAGAACGTTTTTTTTTTGTGAGTTCAGAAGTGAGCCTGGAAACACATCAGTTTTATATCGGCGTAAGCAGTATCTGTACCGCTTACCTACAGACATCATCATGTTTAAATACCAGGGAGTACGTAAACGACAACCTCATCTGGAAAACAAACTGCAGCAGCCTGATAAAAAAGGCTCACCGACGGCTGTACGGGCTGGCCTGGGAACTACAGTCCGGACATCTTTTTATAAGTGTGTGGTGGAGAGCATCCTCACCTTGTGAGTTTATTACAGGAAGTGCTCTGTTTCAGACAGGAAGGCCCTGCAGCAGCAGAAGATCATTGGATGGAGTCTCCCGGTGACACATACATACATCAGTGGATGAAGGAGTGGAGCCTCCAGCATTATGAAGGACTCCTTCCACCCGGCCGACAGACCTGTCCTTCTCCCTCCGAAAGGAGGCTAAGCGTCATCAGAACTAGGATGACCAGGTTAAAGACCCTAACCCTTCCAGAAGCTGTTCGACTATTAAACTCTGCCACACTCCACAACTGATAAACTGAACTTTTTGTCCTGACTCCTGAGTTATGAAGCTCTTTTATTGCTATGCTGCCAATTTTTCAAGTTTTACTGTGTATATTATCGGGTATGAGTATTTTTATTTATTTATGAGTTGCTTATCTTTTATAAACTTCCAATGATTTTAGCCGGCCCAGAACTCTTTACTGCCCTAGTACTACAAAAAGCCTTTTAAAAGGTATACCTGTGAATGAATTAATTAATTAATTAAATTGAGTTGAGTTTGCCGTTGTACAGTGAACAATACTGTATGTATGTGTGCTCATAATTTTTGTTTTTTTAATTAACAACATTCGTCTATTTAAGTTACTTTTTGAGTTCTCCGGATCAATCCTAAACTTTTCCGATAAATTGCAGACATTCAGCCAGGGTTTCGTGTGTCAGGTCTGACAGAGATGCAGTGCTCTTCATCCGGCTCAATATGGGTCGGACATGTGCGAAAGGTAAGACAATCTTTCTGGTATAACGAGTCCGATTGAACCTGTTCAGTCCGACTTTATCCAGAATAAATTCAAAACTTGTGGTAGAATTGAAGCAACCCAAGTCTGATCGCTCATTTTCCAAACACGAGTTGCAAGTTAAGTCATTACAAGCACATGATTTGTTCATTTTTAACTGCAACATTTTAATATGAACAGAGATCTCCTTCTGTATGTCTGAGGTGGAGACTAAAAACCTTCACCTCTCTGTACTGTGCATATTATGTATATATTTCATTTAATTTATATCCACTATTGACACAAATAGGAGGAGTAAGGTTCTGTTTTCTTACCCACATTCTTGGGCGGGAGCCGGTCGATTCTCCACACGAGGGCTCGATGCACGTTCTCATATTTGACGGCTCCGACGGACACGTGCATCACCGACGGAGACTCCGCCACATGAGCCGAGCCCAGGCAGGCGTTCCTGTTCATGCGAGCCTTGAGGGATTTCTGTCGCAGCAGAGACATGCTGTTCGGCACCTTCACCCAATCCCCCGGGAACGGCACTCGGACCTCGACGTTCTCACACACCGTCTCTGAGCCTCCTGTGGGATGAGGGAACCCCAGCAGGACATTGAGGAAGACCTGGAGCTGGACGCAGGCTCCCTGCACCGTCAGCAGGGCTTTAGCGGAGAGCGGCGGATCCTCGTAGCGCAGCGAGGCCGTCCTGAAGCGCACCAGCTCCACTCGACACCCGTCAGGAGGACTGAACCTCATCACACGCTTCTCCTCAAACTCTGCCTCTCTCACACACCCGTGGAGGCTGTAGTCTGCGATCTCCATCCACACCTCGTCCTCATCTGACCCGTACGCAGGGGTTCGTCTGAGGAGCCCGAGGTCATTCAGTACTAGGAAACACTCCACCGCTCCGTTCAGGAACGCCAAGCAATGGATCTGAGTAATGGCTGAGCACTCCAGAGTAGCCCCGTCCTGATCTCGCCTCATCCAGACCCGGTCCGAGATCTGCAGGGACAGCTCCTGCTCCTCATAGTGCTTGTGCTGCAGATGAGGCACCGGCAGGCGGATTAGCTCTTCTTCTATTGAGGCTAGCAAGTCCTCCAAGTCTCCATATTCTGTGGTGCCGAACTTCAACAGTTGTTCGACTTCCGGTTCGTGGGTCACCTCGAGTTTGGGGTGGTAGCGCTTTCTCTCGGCGTAGGACACGTGCTCCAGCTTGACTGTGGCGATCCTGCGTGGCTCGCCGTATCTCTCCAGCTTCAGGGCCGAGAGGCGGGTGTAGGCGTGCAGCTGGAGCTCTCGGAAGGGCTTCTCCAGGCCCTGCTCGTAGAAGAGCTGAAGCAGCGCCCCGGGACACAGCCGCAGGTACACCGGACCCCACTGACGCGACGACATGCGGTTCTTCTTCTCTGGGATCCGCAGCATCAGGGACCAGCCGTGCCTCTTCTGACTGAGGAACAACCCCTGCGGGACGGAGGAGGACCGGCTTCTCTTCGGCGCGCCGGAGGGTCGACTCTCTCGGTCCACCTTCACGTCGTCTCCATCCGGATGCTTCTCCTCGGTCCTCAGCTGCTCCAGTTTATGGCAGATGTAGGAGTAGGAGTACTGAAGGTGGTCTTGGGTCGGCTCGCCGCCATCCTTGGTGCGGATGAAGAACCGGGGCAGACTGGGTCCAGAGTCTGAGTCTGACGACGAGGTCCAGGACGCCCGTTTATGTTGTTCTTCTTCCCCCCAGAAGGGGTTGAAATGGCCCGGCTCATCTTGGGATGCTCTGAGAGAACCAGAGCCTTCAGTGATTCCCATCGAGTCTCTCAGACAGCGGGAGAAGTCCGGCGCTGAGGGTGTTGATCCCACCGGAGTGCACATCGGAGTATTGCTCGGCACCTGGGAACTCCCGTTCAGTCCAAACTCCAGTGAAGGAGACTCTATGGCAGAGCTGAAGATCCACGAGTCACTCCCCAAAGATGGAAGAACGAGTTTCAAGCCGTTGGGCCGAGGTATTGACCCGGAGCTCGATGCAGGAGAGCGTAGGGACTTCGGGGGTGAGGAGAAGGTTGTCGCTTCATCATCAAACGTAACCCAGTTGGTTGGGTGATTGGTGGAGCACATCTCTTTACTCTTCTTTATTCGACAGTCTTCTGCAGAAATACAAAGAGACAGACACAAATTAGGTACGAACTAATCTAAAAGAGATTCAAACCAGCTCGCCCGGCCTGCTAATGTTGACATTGTTCCCACCATGTTGTTTCGTCCTCCTGGACAAATAAATGAAATTAAATTCACATTGTTTCAAAGCAGCTTTACAGTTCAATTTAGAGTGATCTTGTATTTCAGAAATGCACACATACAAAATCACAGTTTGCAAAAAAAATTATCAATTTAAACAATGTAATAATTTATGGCAGAAAGCTTTTTCAAAGTGATAAATACTTGTTTGTTAACAAATTGACATTTAGAAATATGTAGCATTGATGTATGTTTTGAATTCAGAGTTTGCGTGACCTGAAGTCTTCGCAGGAGTTGGTACACACACACACACACACACACACACACACACACACACACACCGGACACTGAAGGACTGTCACGTTAATCAATCGATTGACTTCGAAGACCTAAGGCCAGTCCACAGTGCATCGCTAGTCACCTCGTTGGGTTTAGTTGGATCCGTCGGCGTCTGTTAGCGCTGGTCTGTCGGGTCGGTGTGGTGGGCGTCTGACACTACAGAGCGAATTGGTCTTAAAAAAGTTAAAGACTACACATCAATTTAGAGTAATATATACTAGACCATGGTCTCTAACTCCTGGAGGGCCACAGGCCTGAGTTCAGCTCTAACCCTAATTAAACACACACCGCATCCTGTTAATCAAGGGCTTCAGGCTTACTAGGATCTTCAGGCAGGGGAGCCGGAGCTAAACTCAGGAGGCGAGTTTGGGACCATTGTACTACACAAATGAGGAACACACTGTCCTTTGGCACGTCATGTTTAGTTATATAGTGCTTTAAACTACAGAGTTTGCTTCAACGCAGCTTTACGGTGATAAGCAGGAGTTCTCTTCCGGCTTTACAGTATGAGCACAATGTAACTGATGATCAGTAAGAAGTAAATGTTCTTGTAAATGTATGGTATATAAATCTAGTTCACGGTAATTAAAAACATCACTGATGTATGCCATGAAGAAAGGGGAAAGAGAAGAACGAGAGAGAGAAAGATTGCACAATCGTCCAATAGGTGGAGCTGTGCATTAAGATTGTGAACCAGCATTAAACCACAGAAGACGTACAGTATGGTGCTCGTTCTCGGCTGGGAATGTCTTTGTGTTTCCACTGGAACAGATAACCGATCAGCCAGGTCTGGGTCACTCGACAGGGCGTTCAGGGTTTATGTGGGGTCAGTTAGCCTGCTCTCTGGAACTGAACTTCAGGCTGATGCCGATAAGGCTCGGTTTGCTCAGTAGGGAGTCTGTAAAGGGGTGAGGAGGGTTAGGTGGGACAAAAGGCTGAAAAAGAAAGTAACAGTGCGAGTCTCATGAACGTCTCCAGAAGAATCCTAGAATTCCTCAGATTCCTCAGGGAGAGAGGGATAAACTCCGGAAGCACAGCCCTCCGTCCCACAGCTCGTTCACAGACGTCATGATGAGACTCTCACACGGCCTGGGTGTCGGGTTCAGATCATAACACACACTTGTACACAACGCTCTAGTGCACTACACACTCGGATCGTGTTCTTCAGGGTGCAACGTAGGACACCTTCTGTACTAAACGCTCAATTTCCCCACATAACCGCAGATGATGATAATCATAAAGGGTTCTTGAGCATCTAATCATATTAGAGCGATTTGTGAAGGATCATGCGACACTGAAGATTGGAGTAATGATGCTGGAAATTCAGCTTTGATCACAGGAATAAATGACACTTTACTGTATATTCACATAGAAAACTATTTCAATAATATTTCACTGTTTTACTGTATTCCTGACCAAATAAATGCCAAATTTACAAACTTTTGACGGGTACTGTCTGTGTATGATTCTAAAGCATTATAAAATAAAGCAATGCTTATTTTACCCTAATTTATTTATTTTATTGGATATGCCCTCAAGTCTTAGTTTTTTCTTTTATTAATTTTCTATATAATGTATTTCTATAATAACAAGATACATCTCGTCTTACTTTAAATGTGGGAGCAAAATGGCTAAACGTAGAGTTTAAACAGTCATTTTATTTTTGCAAGCACAGACCGTTTCTTAGTTCAATAAATCTCTCTTTTTTAAATGTATAATTCACATGAAACGATAATTCTTACCCACAGAAATAAAAAGATCTGATTAAAGATTAAAAGCTAATAATTGCAGAAGTATTAGCGCCTCGTGTGCTCTCCTGAAGCCGTGTGAGATCTTCAAGAGGAGAACAGAGCGGATCTTAAAGATTTACAGCTGGAATGGGAATCTCAAGAGGTTGGGTCTGCTCATCCTTTATTATTCATGTTGGTTTACTATACTTGCGTTATTTGATTTCGTTCTTATCTCAAGTTTAATCTCACCCCTTTTGCCAATAGTGTAATCCTGCAATACCGTTTCTGGACCCTGCCTGGTGTCTCCGTGACAGAGCCAGCATCCATTCATGAAGAAAATAACTTCAGCTCTTGCGCTTTAGATTTAAAACCAGCTCATTTATTCAAACAAATTAAGATCAATATTTCAAGAAGGTTACAATGGTTATATTTGGAGTTAGGAGAATATGTTAAATGAATATGTAAGTCTTTTCTGAATATTAAAGGGTACATATCGTGCTTTTAAATCATTCATTTTTACTTATAAATCATACATTTGTGGTCTATATAAAGCATAACTGCAATGCTTGGGTCTGAATTCCTCATTATTAGCTCAACAGGCCCCTTTTCTGATGTGCTTCTGTGAGCAACCCGTTTCGAAGCGTCTCCTTTAAATAAAAAGGAGTTGCGTCTTTCCCCGCCCGCTCTCCAGGTTGCTGAGTTCACGGTCGGTTCAACTCCCCGAGTTCAGCCATTATTGTAGTTTGATAAGAGATATACGATTACTATAGTTTCAAAGAACATTTTTATTCACACGTTAACAAAATGTCAACAACGGAAGACTTATCCATCAAGCGTTACATATTCGAGCCAGAGCGAGCAATTTGAAAAAGACGACGACAAACCTGCAGAACAACGTCTTCATATGGATGCAGTGGTATGTAACGTTAAGTTAACTATGTTGTGTTATTAGTGAAAGTCGACTATTTCTCTTGTTAAAACAAGCACTCTGACAAGATAAATGACTGCGGTCTGATCTTACCACTAAAAATCTGTATGATAATAATATGATAACTTGCGTTTAGAACGCGTCAGAAAACACAGCAGCTAAATGATAGAAGGAATTTACCCCTCATTCAGACGAAGTCGATCGGCAAACCCTTCTGTATACTGGCGGAGGTTGTTGAAGTGGGGATCCTTGAAGTGCTTCAGGTCACTACATCCAACAACCGAACATTTTGACTAGTCCTCCCGTAACTTCTGCATCATTGAGCTTGGACTACAAAATCGGAGCGAGAAATAATAATGGCGGATTGCTCGAAGTGTTGGACCGGTAGTCAATGTCCTTATTTGTCAGTTCCGCTGCAAATACTGTGACGTAATTGTTCAAAAAACGTAATAGACAACAGGAAAATCCGAAAAGGTTGAAAAATATGACCAAAACAGAATATAAAGATATAAACGAAGCACCCGAAGAGAATAATTTAATCTTTTCTGTACTTATAAACACTCCAAATATACAACAAAATGCATTTAAGGGCTAAAAAAGTGGATTTTTCATGATATGTCTCCTTTAATAAACCAATACAGTACTGAATGTTTACAATAAATAATATACATAATAACACTAGGTTGCTGAAACTGATCAGGATTCTGTTTCTGGCTGACTGTGGATCAGAATTATACATCTTAAATTGTTTATCTCGAGATGAATTTGTAATGGCTACTTACCCTGGAAGTTTCCTCAGTTTATGAATCTGTCATCATCGTGTTCCCTATGATGCAGTTTTACATGAACTTCACTTGTGTTTGTTTTTCTCTGATGAACGTCAAACTCATCAGACACAGGATTGCGAAAATTAAATCTCACTGTTCTCACTTCAGTCAAACGACAGAAACTAAAGTCGCCATCAAAGCCTTGAGTTTTCCTCGCGGTGAAGAGTAAAGATGAGGAACTCCTGAGGAACTCGGAGACTTTAACTCTGAGATTCGCTGTTTCTTTGTTTGCAGCGACTCCACAACTACATAAAACAACAACAAACAACTGAAGCACAAGTGGAAACAGTTGTTGTGTGTGTTTGTTTGAAATATCTCATGATTTTAGATGTATGATCCAGTGGAGAAACGGTATTTTCTCAAAATGGCAGAAATAACGGGAGGAAAACATCCCGACGGGAAGCGGATTCCGCGACTCTGCTATGACGAAGGATCTACTTAATATTCATACAGCGAGTCTTCGCCATTGGACGGCGACCGGCCAACGTTAATGTCATCCTCATTAATATTTAAGACGTAAGGCTTCTGCATAGCGTCAATATTCATGAGCGAATTTTCTTCTTACTTATTATTAAGGTTGAAGTGACGTCACCCAGAGCTAATGCTAATTATTATTCATGAGCTCATGCCTCGCTGTAGTAGGAATCATAATCAGGCGGACGGGAAGAACATAAGCTCCAAAACTTTTTTTTACTGTATCTTTTATAGATTGAGTTCGTGAAATGAGTACTGAAAAGAACACGTGAATGATTTAGTTTATACTTTTATTTACTTGATTTTGGTTGAATCAGTACATTGTGCTATTAAACAGATGCGTATAAAGAGAAATAAAAGAGATTAATATGAGATGATCAGTACACTCATGCCGTCACAGATGATTTAATGATATATTCACATCATATTCTACTTCACAGCTAATGTTGAGATATGACATCATCAACTCGAGACAAGAAACATATTTAGAGCATAAAAATTATAAATGGATTATTTCGCGAGGAAAGGAAGCAGGAAGTCGGTGTCGATTCGATGTGTTTATTCACACAAACACTTTTTATCCAGACGATTTCATCATTATATTGGTGGAGAGATTATCATGATGACATCACAATCAATCACACACTCATCTCACACAATCAAATCTGGTTTGGGATATGTGTGTGTGTGTGTGTGTGTGTGTGTGTGTGTGTGTGTGTGTGTGTGTCAAACACAGGTGTTCGGCCCCTCTGATGTCTGTTACCGGCCCTTGTTCTTCTTTGAGTTTCCCTGTAAGAGTCCAGCAGAAACAGCTCAGACTTCACTCCAAAACTCCTCCAGAAACATCATTTTACACGTTTTAGCAAAAGTCTCCCACCATTTATTTCCAAACCATAACTAACCCTTTTCCCACTTCAAAAAGTACAATCAGACAAAAGTAACTTGTGTTGGCCATATTTGACGTACACAGATCAATAGATGAACTCAAGTCTAAACTAAATCTGTAATCTGCGATCAGAAGACTTGGACTTAACCGCTCCAGTCCTGTGGATCAATTTTACAATCTCTTCATGAACTCTTTATGAATATTCAGCAATATTTTTGGCTTGACCAAACCCAAACCCGGCCCGGTTCTAGAACCAAATCACTGAGGGTGCTTCTGGAAATAGTGAGGGGCTCAAAATAGGGCTGAGCGATACTGAAGTCCTTTTAGAGGTAATTAAAGAGACAGCTTCACCTCTGCACATCACCATCGCCAAAGCACACAATCAATCCAATGCATTAAACATGAAACCATAATCAAATAATTTCTGATTTGAAAAATCGCGTTAATGAATTTATTTTGTGAATTAACATTACCTGTATGAGTGTGAAATACGTCTGTGTTTCTTTAGTCTGCAAAATCTCATTTACATGTCATGTGTGCTAATAACATTATTTTTATCTGAGGGTGCTTAGCTCTCTCAAACACCCCCGTAGAACCGAGCCTGACCCTAACCCTCACAGTAAAACTGGCTCACAGATTTACACAACACAGAGTCTGATCTACACACAGTCTGATCTACACAGAGTCTGATCTACACACAGTCTGATCTACACACAGTCTGATCTACACACAGTCTGATCTACACAGAGTCTGATCTACACACAGTCTGATCTACACACAGTCTGATCTACACACAGTCTGATCTCAGGCATGTGATTGGCTAAGGACAAAAAAGCAGGAAAATATATCGAGCCGTACCCCCCCCCCCCCCAACCCCCAACCCCAACGGGTCTTCGCTGTATACATTAGCCTATTAATTAATTCATATTAAAGCTACTATATGAAGCTACTTCATATTAAAGTTCTCAGTCAAGAGCAGTGAGTGATTTTTTTCTGTTTTGTTGTTTTATTAACATTACATATAGTTCTCTCAAAAATTGTAATTGTCATTAATTACTCTCTCAACTTGTTTTAAACCTGAATAAGTTTCTTTCTTCTGTTGAAGTTATTTGGAAGAATGTGGGTAACCAAACAGTTGATGTACCCCACTGATTTCCATTGTACATTTTTCCCAATGGAAGTCAATGGGGACCAGCAACTGTCTGGTTACCCACATTCTTCAAAATATCTTCTTTTGTGTTCAGCACAAGAAATAAATTAATACAGGTTTGGGACAACATTTTAGTGAATAAATAATGACAGAATTTTTTATTTTTGGGTCGACTATCCCTTTAAGGACAAGCGGTTGCGTGTTTATTATTAGGGCTACTGTCACTTTAAGACCTGTAGGTGACTCGTCTTAAACACGCGCATTTGACAAGCAGATTTCTCTCAATTTTCTCGTTTTGCTTTCAGTTTAGACATAACCAAATTTTCTTCTGTAAACCGTGTGTGTATTTGAGAGTTTTAGCGAACTAAGACTCGAAAGATAACTTAGTCCAGCAACCAGGCACTGTTAGACAAGCTTTTAGTGCATGTGCGCGTCGGGTGTTAGTGCTCAGAACAGCGCATCAGCAGTAAATGACATTTAACCGGCAAGGCTTTAAAGCACATGCAAATAATGAACTTTTGTGAACTCACTGAACTGATTTGGCCGTTCCTCTGCGTTAATAGGCCTACTTTATGTTAGTATTTGTCGCGTTGTACACTAATGCTGTTTGAGACGGAGGCGTCAGAACTAAAACTGATAGAATGCACAATATTCATATTTTTCAAAAGCAGTCAGCAGCTTGCTTGGAGCAAGGATCATAGCGCAAATTTGAACTTTATCGATATCGCCCAGCCCTACTGGGGACCTTACGGTGATGTTCTTGTAAACTGACAACGATAACACAGTAGCGCGAGAGCGACTGAGGTACGAAATTGAGCAGGTGAACGAGCTGAACGCAAGTACGTCCTTGTTGATACTTGGAAAGGAAGGAAGAATCTGTACGCATATCAGCCAGTTATGTCCTCATTACCTCTCTTTTTCACTCCAGACCGGCAGCCGACCCAACCGACACCCGTACCCCTCCCCTTTTTAATTTTTTTACAGATCTGCATGATTCACGTAGGTCACATTTTCAGGTCGGAAAATCCGGAATTCCGGATTAATCCGGAAAAATCACATCCCTGTGATCTACACAGAGTCTGATCTACACACAGTCTGATCTACACACAGTCTGATCTACACAAAGTCTGATCTACACACAGTCTGATCTACACACAGTCTGATCTACACAAAGTCTGATCTACACACAGTCTGATCTACACACAGTCTGATCTACACAGAGTCTGATCTACACACAGTCTGATCTACACAGAGTCTGATCTACACGCAGTCTGATCTACACTAACTCATCCACTCATAACTCAACAGTGTTCATCATCTGAAGCGCGAGTGTCTGACCTTGGAGGTGAGCTTGAGCGTGTCGATCTCGTCGCGCTGTTTGCTGAGTGTGTCGTTCATGCTGCACAGGTGGTCACTCATCATGCTCAGCTGATCTTCGTAGCTCCTCTTCGTAGTGCTGAGCTCATCCTGATCAACACACCAAGACACACGTCACCAACGCTACAGACTTCAGAAGGACTGATTTAGCCGAGCAGGTCTGTCAGTACCTGTAGGCGAGTGATGTTCTGATTGGCCAGCTTCAGTTCCTCGGTCAGAGTCTCACGTGATTTCTCTGCGATGGCGAGGCGTTTGGCAACAGCTCTGCACTGAAAGACAAAACAATCACATGCTATTTAAGTAGAAGTTTCCAGATATTTTCTGGTTTTATGCTGATGATGTGGTTATCTACTACAGCTTTGCAAAAACTCTTAGTGCCTGTGTCTCGACATTACAAAACACTTTTAACACAGTTCAGAACATGTTTCTACAACTGGATCTTACTTTAAATGCAAATAAGAGCAAGTTGATGTTATTCTCAAAAGCAAAGAGCAGTCTGCACATACAAGTCCTCCAATTGTCACTCTTCAAGGGGCAGAAATTGAAAGAGTTAAAACTTTTAAATATCTAGGTATTTTAATTGAAGACACTCTTAGTTTTAAAGGAAATATTGAACATTTGGTTAGGAAACAGAGACTGAAAATTGGCTTTTACTTTAAAAATAGGCTGTTTTTCTTTCAATGCAAAACAGAAACTTGTAGCGGCAACATTTACACCCATACTGGATTATGATGACCTCATTTATATGAATGACCCGACCCAAGTATTGAAACTACTGGACTCTGTTTATCACGAACCGTAAGCCTCACACACACCACTGTGAACTTTACACACGTGTGGGCTGGCCAGCACTGGAAGATCATAGACTCAGTCATTGGTATATGTTTATTTATAAGGCTATTCTGCGTCTCCTCTCCTCATATTTGTGTCATTATATTCAACCCGAAGGGTCTGGACTGTATTCTTTACGCTCACGAGACTCACTGTTACTGTCGGTACCCGCAGTACGTGTCCCACAGAAGCTGGTGACGTGGCATTTCACTATTGGCCCCCACAACATGGAACAATTTACCAAATTCCAGGAAATTAAAAGGAACTGGCTTCAGTAGGCCAGTTTAAACTCTTGCTCAAAGGTTTGGAAAAGAAATCTATGGCTTGTGGATGTTTTTAAATAGTCTTACGAAATTGTTATAAAATTGTCTGTAATGTACTGAATTGATGTGATCTGCGCCGCTGTCATGGCCAGGACTTCCATGAAAAAGAGATTAGTCATCTCAATAAAGGTTAAATAAAAATAAAAGATAAGTGTTGAGTACTGACCTCAGCGTGGAAGTGGACGGCTTTGCTGTCACAAATCTGTAGTTGAGAGGTCAGATCTGAAACGCGGCTCATGTAATGGGTTTTGATCAGATGCTCACGAGATTCCTGATCTGCAGCCTACACCAGACAAACATCATCATCATCATCATCGACGTGACATGAGCGAATTCATTCAGCACCACGGTTTCATATAGGCTGGAGAGATGATTATGATATAGAATATGATGTCTGAATCTGAATATACAGAGAAGGTTATTTAAGAAAGTAAAACACAAATACATACGCTCTCGCCGCAGGAAGTGATGGTTAAAATGCCGACCTGATAATAGAGACAGATGATAAAACAATTACAGCTGTACCAAAATTTGAAAATGTATAATTATATATATTTATTTATATAAAGGTTTTCAGTTTCCATTGTAAATTGAATGAAATGTGAGTAATTTCTATCCCTGATGAATAATCGACACAGTGTGTGTGTGTGTGTGTGTGTGTGTCAGTGAAAGGATTGGTGAGGCTGCACTGAATAAGATGTCAGGTTAGTTGTGTAACCCCGGTTCTCTGAGAACAGTAGTGAGGTATTTCACTGAGGGAACGCCTCTGCCGTGACCAACTGTGTGGAAGCACCGGTTACACCACGCCTGTCAGACGGACTGACCAATGTACAGCAATCTCTGCGCTAGCCCTTACTGTTGCGTCGCCTCGACGTGTAGGTACAAATTTTTGGAGGTGGACATGGAGCTACGGCGGCGGGGTCGGAGAGGGGTTCACGTCGACACAGAGGGGTCTGGGAGGGGGGGGGTGTGGTACGTCGTCGATTTGACGCAGAAGCATAAAACAGGCTTAAGTCTCCTTTCATGGACCTTAGTAGGAAAACCAGAACGGTTAGGGCAGCGCCCAGGGTTCGAAACCGCCGCTTGGGCATCCTCAACACCCAAACATGATGTACAGAGCCAATGAGAATCTCTCGCCGAAATCCACAGGAACACATGAGCATCCTTTCCTCCTGCGCTCTCTGCTGTTCTAGCCGTGGCCATCCCTCTCCGCTCTCTTCGTTTGGCTAACTCTCCGTGACGTGGCTCTTTATTCTCGCCTTGACGTAGACGTCTTCCCACACTCGCAAGAAAGCTTCCACAATCTTGACGGTGAAGAGGATATGACACAGCAGTGGCTGCAGTGAGTTATACAGCAGGGAGGCGGGACTAACTCCCTGAGCGCTGCAGTGATTGGTCAGTCAGTCTGACAGATGTGCTGTAATTGGTGCTTCGGTCACGCCAGAGCCGTTCTTTAGTGAGATACCGGATGGATATTAAAATCAGAACCTCTGAATGGATTCCTGACTTAAACACCTGTGATCACCAGTGTGTTCATGAAATCATGTCTGTGATTGGCTCAACCTTTCACAAACACACACAGGAGCATCTGAGTGCCGTTGTCTATGAGGGAGACGCTGTAGAAAGCCTGGTATCACTGCATTGTTAGTGTGTTGATGTAGTCATTATTCATAATTATTCCTGTTGGATTCTATGATTTCTGATGCATTTACAGTCCTATACACATGACAACCGTTTGCCTGTAGTTACACACAATCAACACACACAGGTGTGTCTGATTCGGGAGATGAACCACGGACTCACAGCTCCAGCATGAGGTCACTCACCAGGCTGGTGTCCTGGACGGGCTCTGGACTATCAGGACGGGCAGCAGCGGGTCCGTCAGCGGGGCTGTGTGGTTCTGCTGGAGTCCCGGATGGGATCTGAGCAGCGGCGTGTGTTTCTGCAGGAAGTCCGGCGAGGATCTGAGCCTCCAGCTGAGCGATGCGCTGAGTCTCCTTCTGTAGACGCACCTGACCCAGCTGAGCCTCCAGCAGCCAGTGCTCCTTCTCCTGCTCCAGACGACACATCTTCTCCTGACTCTGGACAACCTGACACACACACACACACACACACACGCCGTCAGACGGACGCCTGGACAGGTCGACAGACAGACAGACAGACGGACAGGTTCATGTACCTGCTGCATGAGTCCCTCTCGACTCTCAGTTGAGCTCGTCAGAACATGTCGGTTTGCTAAAGCTTCTCTGTACGGCACCGACTCTGGTCTGACCTGAAACACAAGAACACACACCAACATTCACACGACTGAACTGTGCAGATAGGCCTTGTCGATGTCCACTTATCTGTGAAACGCTTTCCACAATTGTCAAATATATTGTGCTGTGGCCGATGCGGATTGTCAAATAACTCAAGCTATGGTACAGTAAGAGAAAACACATCTATCTCAGGCACTGAATAACACCATATCATCAAGATCGAGTGCTTGAGCACCTCTCCACTTCCTGAAAACACTGAGAATATCTATAGAGGACCGACACAACAGCCAATCAGTACCTGAAATGTTGTGCACTTTTATCTTGTTTTATATTTTCTACTGTGTGGGAGTCTGTTCTTCCCTCCTCTCCTTCCCAACTCAAAGCTTGACCTGTGGTTTAGAGAACAGTAATAACGACTGACCTTCCGGATGGCGCTCATGTATGTGGCGGCGCGCCTCTTGTTCTCCATCACGCTGTGGGCCTGCCGTGGGTTCAGGACGCCGCCGCGCGGACCGTAGCCAGGACACGACGCCAGGAAGTCCAGACTGTTGCTGAAGAAGGTGGCCATCTGTGTGAGAGGAATCAGACGGTGAACCGGAGGACAGCGAGGCACCAGAAGCATGACAGCGGTGTGTGTTGTGTTTGGGATGAACCTTGATTTTGTATTAATGTAGGTCAGAATTTGTGCATGTAATCAAAGTAAAATGTGCGTTTTTGGATCAAGGCAAGGCAAGTTTAATTATAAGAGCATATTTCATACACATTCAAAGTGCTTTACATAGAAGGAATTAAAATAATGATAAAAAAATAATAATAATAAGATGAATTAACCCTCTGGGGTTGTTTGTTTCACACTTGGAGTGTTCGGGTCCAAATGAACCCAAAGGCCGGGATTCATATTTAAAAAAAAAAAACATGATTTTTTTTACTCATTTTTTTATAACATTTTTTCTTTTCTTTTTTTGATGTTTTGAGAAGATTTCAAAAATAAAAAAAATATATAATTAGTATTAATGCAATAATTATGACAAAATTTTCCCCACTGAACATAGAAAAAATATTTTCAAATTATTAGGAAAAAAAAATTTTTTTAAAGCTGTATTTCGTTTTGGAGTCAAGCCAAGGCCTCATAAAAGCAATTTTTTAACTTTTTAGCTTTCAATTTTTAGCAATTTTTACTTTTCAGCTAAAGCAGACTCTCCATGCTTCGAGTGAACCCTTGGTGTCTCCAGCTGATGTGATCCTGATGATCTGAATGATCTATTTATATTCAGTGAGCATATCTGCAATATATTGAGGTCTTAACCCATTGGATTATTTTTATACCAGTAATAATACTTTAAAATCAATCCTAAATGTGACTGGCGCTAGTTTAAAGGCCCGTGGACAGGTGTGATGTGTTGATGTGTTCTGGTTCTGCTCTGTGTTCTGGTCAGTGAGGAGTTCATTACAGTAATCCACCCTGCACATGTTTCTCTAAGTCTATTTTTCAGATGATAATATGCTGATTTAGTTATTGCTTTGACATGACTACTGAAACTAAGGTCTGACTCTAGAGACACACCAAGATTCCTGACTTGATTTTTAGTTGTTAGACCCCTAGCGTCGAGGTATGCATTCACCTTGAGAACTTCATCTTTATTTCCAAACGCAATGACTTCAGTTTTGTCTTTGTTTAACTGCAGAAAGTTTTGACACATCCAACTGTTTACTTCATCAATGCATTGGCACAGGGAGTCGATGGGGCTGTAGTGGTTAGGCGATAGGGCTAAGTAGAGCTGTGTGTCGTCTGTATAGCTGTGGTAAGCGATTTGGGTCTTTCTCATTATTTGGCTCATTGGGAGCATATACAGGTTGAATAGGAGTGGCGCAAGAATCGAGCCCTGAGGGACTCCGCAGTTCATGGATGTCCACTCAGACTTATGTTCTCCTATACTCACATAATGGGCTCTGTGCACGGCGGTGTTTCCGGTGAAGGTGTACGGATGCTCGATAACTTCCGCCGATCGTAGTCCAATGCAATACCGAGAATTTATATCGAATTTTATACTCCGTGGTTATACTAAAGAAACGTTAGTCACAAAAACAGATAAAACAGACACCCCTCGTTGTGTTTATGCTTCTTTTTAAAATTATATTAAATCAACATAACTATATATAAAATTACATCTAAACGTATGTACGTTTCGTTTCAAAGACGAGAGGACAGTAAATATTGAAGACTCTGCCATAATCCCGTTTTCCTCGGTTTTCCTCCACTTTAATCTCCACAACCGGAAATGGATGAGCATCCTTGTGTCAAATGCGGAACTTATGTGTGCGTATAGCCCATAACCTCTCCCTTCTAAGTATGACCTGAACCATTTTAGGACTATCCCAGAAAACCCCACCCAGTTCTCCAGCCTGTCGAGAAGTGTGTCATGATCTACAGTGTCAAATGCAGCGCTGAGGTCGAGCAGTACCAGTATGGATAATGTGCCTGTATCAGTATCGTTTATTATCTTTATGAGCGCTGTCTCTGTGCTGCGATCGGAAACCAGATTGAAAATTGTCTAATGGCGCTTTTCCAGTGTCAGCTCGACTCGCCTCGACTTTTCTTTCCGTTTTCCACTGCAGACTGTACCGCCACAACTATTACCCGGTCGTCATAGCGACGCCTTTCGTTCCTCGTTGCCCTATCAATGTCTCGCAGGATCCTCTCTTCGCCAGTCTGCACCTCCTCGTTTGACCACGGCGCCATAATAACAGTAGTTCGTTTAGTAACTATCTCTGGACAAACTATTTAAAATATATGTTTCCACATGACACTTTAGCATCGCCTCAGAACCTCGCCGAGGCGGTACAAGAAAAGTACCCAAAAGTTTAGGAAATTCATCCCATAGTTGTGAAACACAAAAGTGATGTGTGTGTGTGTGTGTGTGTGTGACCTTGCCGCAGCTGCTGGTGAGCGCCCCCAGAGACGCCAGCAGACACTCGTTGGTGGTGCGCAGCTTCTGTGTGGTGGTGGGCAGCTCCTGCTCCAGGGACACCTTCTGACTGTAGTGTGTGGACAGCTCTGAGGAGACAGCACACTTACACACCAGCACACACTCTTATCACGCTCAGAGCGCAGCGGACACACACACCTGTGGTGACGTCGTGGAGGCTGTGCAAGCTCGCGCTCATCTGGGTGAACACGGCGTTAGCGCTGCTCGGACACATGACATCAGAGCGGACACCTGCGGCAGACGACATCCCTGACCACTCAAACACAACACACACACACAACAAACACTCACACACAACACACACTCACACTCCCACAGCACTGGCGATACTCACTGGGCACGGCTAGCAGAGCCACGTAAGAGTTGAGTTTGAGGAAGACGGCCGAGAGCTTCTTCATGTCGTTCTGCAGCTGCTGGTTCCTGACCCTCAGCGCTGCCGTACAGAGAGAAGCGTCACACTCCTCCTCCAGACTGCACACACACACACACACACACACACACGTCGGGTTCACTGTGGGATCTCTCCATAGGGGTTAGGGTGTTTATCCTCTACAGCTGAGGCTCTCGTCACATTGACAGCAACACTAGCGCTCGTGACCTCTGACCTCTTGAGCTGGTAGGGCAGGATCTTCTGCAGGAAGCTGCTGTAGGCGGAGAAGGATCTGGAGAAGTCCTGCAGTTTGGCCAGAGTTTCCTACAGACGGAACACACACGCGGATGATGATGTCAGAGACGCATGCGTGAGCCGACGACAGTGATGGCGTCCTCTGTGATGCTCTGGTGTGTGTGTGTGTGTGTGTGTGTGTGTGTGTGTCTCACCAGGACAGTGATGTCATCCTCTGTGACGCTCTGGTGTATCTGTGTGTGTGTGTGTGTGTGTGTGTGTGCGTCTCTCACCAGGA
>CM075869.1:102500-160000 GCA_038021265.1 Cyprinella venusta
AGTAAGCATATTCCTTCAGTAGCGAGCCCGCTTTACCCTGACGGTTCAGGATTATCCCCGCAGGTGCGCACGGACTGGGTTCAGTAATGAAAGGCTTTCAATGACCAAAAAATAATTCAGACTGTCAAAATAATAAAAATACATTCTTCTTCTTTTAAATGATAATATTAATAACTACATCCTTCTTCTAAATAACAATTTAAGCATCATTAATATAAATCATAATAATAAGAAGAATATTACAAATTGTCATGCAATTACTAATGTGAATGAATGGTACATCACATCATCATCATCATCATCACTATTATACATGTGATGTGATTCGAAATTGAATGCTAATTTCAAAAGACGTGCTGTAAAATAATGCATTGTGATAGGTCATTTCAGCTTCATGTCGGAGAAGTTTCTCTTCTTTGCCGTCTTCCGTGTGTCCATGGCGTAAATGAGGGCGTGGGGGGGCGGAGACTTGAATATATAAGGGCGTGTTATTCTAATGACGATGGTTTTCAGCCGCAGGATTTATCGAGGGCAGGCATTGCGTACACCTGGATTTCAAAGGTACACACATCTTCATCAATCAGGCGGTGAGAGGAGTGTAAGCCTCATCTGAAACATATACACCCGTTTCTACACAAGATTGATAAATGAGGGCCAATGTGTTGACGTGACCTGGAGTGACCTCATGCTCATCCCTAATAACCGTGTCTGACCTCGAGGCGAGCTTTGTCGCTCTGCAGCTTCTGGATGGTGTCGCTGTATCTGCTGGTCAGAGTATCCACTACAGTCTGGTGCTGCTCAGACTCTTTCTCCAGCTGATCCAGTCGCGCTCGCAGCTGAGCTTCCTGTCGGCGGAACTGCTCATCCGCTTCATAGAACTGAACACACAATTAAACAGTGTTACCACACACACACACACACACACACGCACACACACACACACCTGGATTACCTGGATGTGAAGCCTTTCGTTCTCCTGGATCTTCTTCCGCAGATCTTCATCAAACACATTCTGTGCCTGCTGGTTAACTTGAGGTGGCGAGTCTCCTTTATTCTGCACAAACACACACTCGTAAGACATTTATCCTTATTTAAAACCTTCTGGAGAACCCTATAGATCTATACAGAACCCTACAGAACCATCCTTTATAAGAGTGTTTCATGACATCAACTAGACTGTGAGGAACAGCCAGGAAAACAGCCAATAAACAAACTGGAATATGATGTTTGAGTGGGTGAGAGGTCAGAGGTCAGCTGGTGTACTGTCAGTGTGTGAGGATGCAGAGGTCAGGTGGTGAGGGTGCCGAGGTCAGGTGTGTATAGTCAGTATGTGAGGATGCAGAGGTCAGAGGTCAGGTGGTGTACAGTCAGTGTGTGAGGATGCAGAGGTCAGGTGTTGAGGGTGCCGAGGTCAGAGGTCAGGTGTGTATAGTCAGTATGTGAGGATGCAGAGGTCAAAGGTCAGCTGGTTTACAGTCAGTGTGTGAGGGTGCCGAGGTCAGAGGTCAGGTGTGTATAGTCACTTTGCTTTTGCGGCTCTTGCTCTCGGACAGCAGCAGCTCCTCCTGCAGGAGCTCCACCCTCTTGGTCAGCTGCTGGTTCCTGAAGCTCAGACTGTCCATCTCCTGCTCCACCTTCCGAAGGCTCTGCTCCTTCTGCTTCAGCTCATCCTGACACACACACACACACACACACACACACACACATATGAGCACACACATCCGGCCTGCACACAGATCTCCAGTGAGAGGAACACAGTCAGTACCTTCAGTGAGTTACAGCCCGTCTGCTCATCCAGAACCGCCTTCTTTAACACCTGGTTCTGAGCTCTGAGCTGAGGAACACACACACACACACACACACACACACACAGCAACAGCATGACTTCAATAGTTTGTGTCGGTATAGTTTGACTTCACTAAAACACATGTAGATACTGTATATGTAACGCTGGGAGCTGAAGACAGAGATGGAGTCGGACTGACAGGAGCGAGTGTTAATGATCAGACTGGAAGAATTAAAGGATGATGATGATGATGATCTCACCTTTGAATACTCCTGAGCCAGTTTACTGTATTTGCTCTGCAGATCCGTCATGTTCGCCATGAGAATGATCTATGTGTGTGTGTGTGTGTGTGTGTGTGTGTGTGAGAGAGAGAGACTCTATATGTCTGACAGCCTCGGCTAATGCTAATGCTAAGCGGATATGCTCATGAATCAGAGAGGATATTGTAAATAAACACAGTGTAACGTATCATATTGAAATCTATGAGATCGTCGATTATTTTCAGTCAAATCTGTTAAAACTGTCCACATCATTTGATCTGTATGTCGCCTCAACGTCCATTAGCAGACAGGGTGATGGCAGACGCATTACAAAATCACGCTGTCGAATAAAACTACACGTAAAACAATTCCGCCAGTCAAACAAATGAAATTACATTCACCGATTTCATATATTTTTATCTCTCCAAGTAAGCGGCTCTCTAGAAATAACCACAACCGGACTGATCACGTGAACATCACAACGGCACACTGACTGACCCTTTCAAAATAAAAGCACACAAGATATCAAATATCAGAACAACACACTGACTGACCCTTCAAAATAAAAGCACACACAATATAAAACCATAAAACATCAAAACGGCACACTGACTGACTGGCCTTTCAAAATAAAAGCACACACAACACAATCAAAACGACACACTGGCTGACCTTTCAAAATAAAAGCACACACAACACAATCACAACGACACACTGACTGACCTTTCAAAATAAAAGCACACACAACACAATCACAACGACACACTGTCTGACCTTTCAAAATAAAAGCACACACAACACAATCACAACGACACACTGACTGACCTTTCAAAATGAAAGCACACACACTGTAAAACCATAAAACATCAAAACGGCACACTAACAGGCCTTTCAAAATAAAAGCACACAAGATATTAAATATCAGAACAACACACTGACTGACCTTTCAAAATAAAAGCACACACACCATAAAACATGGGTACGACACTCTGACCTTTCAAAATAAAAGGAAACATAACAAAACATCTTTTCTGAATTAACAAATTAATTTTTCATGAGAAAAACAATTTGCTCTGTTTTTCTGAATAACGAGTTAATTTTTCATGGATTTTTTTTTTTTTGCTCTGTTTTCCTGAATTAATGAGTTAATTTTTCATGAGAAAAAAAGTTTAACTCATTAATTCAGAAAAACAGAGCAAAAAAAATCCATGAAAAATTAACTCGTTATTCAGAAAAACAGACCAAATTTTTTTTCTCATGAAAAATTAACTCGTTAATTCAGAAAAGACAGAGTAGATTTTTTCTTCTTCAAGTGAATGCAATAATCCTCCGTAGGGCTTTCTGGTGTAATATGTTCAAAGGCACAGGATCGAGATCAATGAGCCGCTTCACATCATCCTGTACCCAGAATGCACCATCTCATATAATTTGGTTACAAGTTACATTCGTTTTGTTTTTTTTTTTAAGTGGTCTGACTTTCTCGAACAAAATTGTATGTTTGAGGAATCTACTTTCCAGATCGTGTCAGCTTTCACCTCAACACAAACCAGGTGAAACTGGAACACGTCGAAATAAACCGCAGCAGAACACTTTACATTTCATGTCAGGTTATGTTATTTTTTATTCCCTTACAGAACTCAGCAGCAGTGAATCAAAAACAACAATAACAAATGAATAAAACTACAAAATAAATATTTAAACATTAAATAGATCTTTAAATAGAATACCTTGGATAAATACTCTGGTGATCCGTGCCTGATTTAAAAAGTTAATTGATGCAGGTATAAATAGAGATTTGCTATATAGAGTGCCGAAGTGATGACGTCACTTTGTAGGACAACTCGGAAGCTAGCGGCGCATGGGTTCCCTCGGTCGAAAAGCAATGCATTTTCCCCATAGACTTTTGGAAAATCGCAAAAAATAAGATCTGTGTTTAACAAAGGGTTGTGACCCTTACAAGTTTTGTCTAGCAAGATAATCTTTACAAGTTAATCCAAAATTTATACATTTTGAAGCCTATAAAGATTTTAAAAAACACAATCAGACACAATAAAGTTTAAAAAACCACAAGCAGGTTATAACTGTGTGTTCTATGTCATAGATCAAAACGTGAAAATATTTAGAGGCTTTGTTCACCACAGACCTTATTTCAGCAAAAACCCATTCAAAAATCCCATAGGCTTTAGAGCGAGGGAACCGTAGTGCTAAAATGCTAACTCACTTCCGCGTTTTGGCCTACAGAGTGACGTCGTAACTTCGGCACTCTGGTCAGGAGGTCAAAGGTTGTGATGGACACATTTACAGCACATGTGTAGTTTCGTCACAGGTCATGCTAGTAAACGCTGAGGTTATATCTGTCCGTGAACACATCACCACACTTACTTTACTCCTTTTCCGAGTGTACATTCTGACGGTCTTTCCTTTAAAGTCTTCACTCTGTCAGAATGATGTCAACACGGGTCATGTATTATAGTCCTTTAACAGTCTACGGTCCTGATACGCTGAGGAAACATGGACTGATCTCATGAAGTAGCGTGTGTATGACACGCCAATTTGTATTGCGTGTTATCAAGACGCATAATCGCTTTTCAGTGTGTTTATGAACGCCGATGACTTAACGTTATATAAATATATGACTTACCTCAACCCCGTCCCTAAACCTACCCGTCACTGGGGTTAATGGCATTTATGACTGGACATTTGACGGACGTGAACAGACACGCAGAATGACGCGGACTTTAATGGTGTAGACATACACACATACACGCGGATAGCTCAAAATGCGTAGAGATAACACGCCACTTGACTCGAAAGTAGTGTGTATGTATACGCAAAAGTGCAATATTAAAATAATAACAGAGAGGAAATCAGATCATCAGATCAGTGAAGAGTGTGTGAAGACCTGTAATAGTGTGTAAATAACTCCACGCTGCAGTAAACGGGTTGAGTTAGAAGCTTTATTAGTACTCGTTAACATCAGACTCGTTCCTCGCGTGCAGAACAAGCGCTCGGTTCTCGAGGGATGCTCAAGTGCAGCTTTAGGAGTCGTCCACAGATAAATAGATTAAATACAGTAACTTCTGTTCAGGGAAGTTGCATGTAAACGTGTTCATCATTAGAGAAGTTCTACTCGTCAAGCACAGATTACCCAGAAACCCTCCAGCCAATCGACACTGGAACAGTAAAATCACAGTCATATCAACTAAAACAACACAAAAAGCCAATTTTGGTACAATTCAACTTTCCCTCATTCTAAAAGAAAGCATGTAGCGCACACACACACACTTCTGGAGGAGCTCCGCATCATTCAACAAGAGATTTCATTAATTCACATCAGAGCCACTCGATGACGGCGCAGTGAACACACAGAGGTGAAGACAGACAGACAGAGGTGTGTGTGTGTGTGTGTGTGTGTGTCACTCCGGCTTCTTCTTGGCTCCGGGAACCTTCCCTTGGATCCTGAGGGAACACAGACACACTGATATGAAGTGGACACTGGGACTCGAGGAGCACAAAACCTTCTTCACATAATAATAATAATAATATTACACAGCGACTGAAAGCGATTGAAAGGTGTTTCACTTTTGCTTTAAGTATGTTTCTATGGTCTTGGCATTTAAAATAACTTGTTTGTAACACAAGTTTGCGCAGGTTGGACTAACGGGCCTCTTCTGGATGGTAAATATCGTTAGAATTATGGGGATCGTTTGGAGAGCCCTGAACACTTTACTCACATCCCCAACACACTCCTCATCTGACCCTGGACCGAAGACATGAACTGATCGATCTCAACCTGCGGGAGAGAAAGAGCATCAGCAGCGTACACACACACACACACACGCACACGCACGCACACACACACACGCACACACACACACACACCGTTACCTGATGCTTCTCGTAGGTTATGGGGCCGCTGAAAGCTCCAATCAGACCTGCAGTGTACGGAGATACACATCATCACGCTTGACCAGCGACTCTACAGAACATCAACGACTGAAGAGACACAGCGGTCTTACCCAGAATGAGGAGCGTGAGGCCATTAAACCAGGAACCAACATACGTGAAGACCCACAACAACCCGCCGAACTGGAGGAGGAACACAACCGACATCAATGGACACTCAGAGGAAAGAAAGTCACAGTATCGAGTATGAGGAAGAGGAGGAGGAAGAGAAACATTTATTTTTGGAGTAAGAGGATATGAGGAAGAGTGTGAGGAAGAGAAGTCTTGAACTAAAGGTTTTGTAAACTCAGACCTTGAGCGAGTCGACGAGATCCTCCACCAGAAACAGGCGGCGCAGCTCCGTCAGCGCTCCGTTGATCCGACTCAGAACGACATCACTGTGTCTCTGGACCGACTCACTCGACAGAGACAAGTCCTTCTCCAGCACACACCTGCACACACACCAGGAACACCAGTGAGAATGGGTCTCACACACACACACACACACACACACCAGGAACACCAGTGGGTATGGGTCTCACACACACACTCACACACGAGGAACACCAGTGAGAATGGGTCTCACACACACACACACACACGAGGAACACCAGTGAGAATGGGTCTCACACACACCCACACACACACACACCAGTCAGGGTTCCTACAGGTTTCTTCAAGTTAAATTCAAGTCTTTTTAAGACCTTTTATATAAAAGATTAATACCAATTTCCCGTCCCTACCAGCAAAGAAAAACAAAATCCTTCGACTTGTGTTGATTTATTGTTCAAATGTGGAACGGGTAAGAGATGATGAGTCGAGCAGGTCAAATAAAAACATTTCAGTAGACCACAAGAGAGTTTGCCGAACAATGTTAAGTTGTGTTTTAACATTAGCTAAACACACACAGGACATCAGTTCTGACTGATCTGACATCAGTTCTCACTGGATCGCTTCCCAGATCCACACTATCTAACATTTTCATCTAGTTTTCTTTTTCGTTGACGAAAATATCAATAGATTTTCATCGTAGTTTTTGTCGTTCAAAACTAGCGTCTCGTTTTCGTCAGAGAAAAAATGTCGTTGAAGAAAAGTTTATCATTATTTTCATCAATGAAATTAACACTGACATACAGCACAATTTTTTAAAGACTTTTTAAGGTATTATTTCCAAATTCATAAATTCAATGCTTTTAAGGTTTTTAAGACCCCGTCCACACTACTGCGTTTTCGTTTAAAATCGGAGACCTTTTGCTACGTTTGCACCTCCCGTTCAGAACAAAACGGGAAAAATGAAGACCTAAAACTAAGAAGTTTAGAAACGCTGCAGCTCTGTTTCTCGTTTTGAATCTCCGGAGGGCGTTTCAGTGTAGACGAGACTTCAGAAACGCTGACGCAGAGGCTCACGAGAGAGAGAGTTAAAGACAGTGAACTTCAGTTAAAGACGGGCTTTTAGAGCGTCAGTCCTGTTCACACTACGGGCACCAGACGGGTGTTTTGGCCATTGGATGATGGGATGAGGTGGCCTTTTCATTGTACTTTGTTTTTGTATGTAATATTGAAATTATTTTGTTTTTTTATTTTTATTAATATTTTTTTTTACTTTATATAGTGTGCTTTCCTAGTAAATTGTCTTTTTATATTGTATTAAAATCTTATATCTTGTCATGTGATTGTATTTGTGTAGATTAAGCCATCTTTTCAATGTAACTGCACACTGTCCTGTTATAAATAAATAAATCAACTAAATCCCCCCCCCCGAGTGCTCACCTGAAGGGGTGTCCGTCATCAGACTTCTGGATGGCCTGCAGGACTCCCTTGTAGACCCTGAAGGAGACGGTGGCGGAGAGCAGAGCGAGAGCGCAGTAGGAGAGGACACTGATGATGCTGAAGCAGGTGAGGGAGAGGAGGAGGAAGAGGCTTGAGCCGAAGACCAGCGCACTCGAGCGCACGTCCCGCCAGCGCAGCAGCTCCAGCACTGAAACACACACACACACACACACTCGCTCAGTCTCGGACAGCAGCAGGGGTGAGCATGAAGAGTGGGTTCATGAGGTGTTCAGGATCATCATGCACAAGCTCTGGATAAACCAGCGCGTCTCCTCCATCTGCGGGAATCCTGACGCCAGTCCACGCTCATGAGAAGAGTGTTTCTGACCTCACACACTCTGTTCCTCTGCAGAGGATTATCTCTACACACACACACCTGTTACGACTGACTGAAGACTTGAGTGAACACAGGAGCGAGCGCGAGTCGGACATCAGCTGTGATCATCTGTATTAGGTTTAATGGGATCACCAATAGGGACGGAGAGATTACCGGTTTCTCCATAAACCACCATAAAACGTCCTGACGGTTAATATGACCGATTACAATTTAATCACGAAAACAGTGTTCGATTATCACACTTTTGAAAACTCGCGGTAAACCCCGTCCACGCAGCATCAGTCTGACACTCCCAGCATGCAACCCTAACCCTAACAAAATGCAACTGGTCGACCAATAAGAATGTCAGTCGACCAAGACGGCATCAACCGATTAGTTGACCAAATGACTAAAGTTGACAGCCCTACTGA
The DNA here is from genome assembly GCA_038021265.1 of Cyprinella venusta. Lineage (NCBI taxonomy): Eukaryota > Metazoa > Chordata > Actinopteri > Cypriniformes > Leuciscidae > Cyprinella > Cyprinella venusta. Next base: position 111,069 of record CM075869.1, read on the forward strand.
CAACTCCACACTATTAAACTATTGTCTTATCGTTAGCAGTGGATGCTGATACAGCAACTGTTCAAATGTCGAGTGAGTTTCATTCATAATGTTTCTCATTTAATATGATATCAAATTTCATACCGCATAATCCCTCATAGCCGCTAGTGTAACAAGCCTAAAGAGATACTCCACTTTTTGGAAATATTCTCATTTTACCACTCCCCCAGAGTTAAACAGTTGAGTTTTACCGTTTTCGAATGTATTCAGTCGATTTTTCTGATATTTAGAAGAATATCATTAAACATACAGTTTCTGGTCTCATTGACTCCCATAGTAGGAAAAAAATATACTATAGAAGTCAATGAGACCAGAAACTGTCTGGTTACTGATATTCTTCTAAATATCAGAAAATCGTCTGAATGGATTCGAAAACGGTAAAACTCGACTGTTTAACTCTGGGGGAGTGGGAAAATGAGCCTATTTCCAAAAAGTGGAGTATCCCTTTAATTGTTTTAGACGTTTGACATGACAGAAGAAAACAAAAAAGTTGTCCAAACTTTCGAACTCCTCCGTGCTCATCGTCTGGACACTTCTCTGAACCGCCCGCGAGTTAGCACAAACACAGGCAAAACAGGAGGTCAAATTAGATGATTTCCTTTTGCTGCAGATGTACTATACACTTTTCAAAATAATATATATCAATGTAACATTAACAAGATTGTAATTTAAACATAGCCTTTGTATAAATATAATGAAAACATTAAAACGTTTAAGCCACTAGTATTTTCCAAGTCGACTAGCAGTAGCACTGTCTTTTAATCGACGAGTCTCGTGAATCTCTACTATAGACAGTCGCGCGAGTTGGCCGTGACACTATAATGCCTCTGAGAGCAACCATACCATACTCTATGAATACAGTCATTAAACTGTCTGATACCATTACTGAACCACTGGGACGCTTCATTTTACAGTCTCCTGCTGGTTAAGATCCGTTTTAAAAAAGCATTTTGCAGATTGACAGAGCAGATTTGGTTCTAGTTCACCTAATTTTGCAAGAAGCAGCAGCAAATCATTAAACGACTACTTTTGCCCCACCGCACCCAGAACCTTTGGCCAGATTATCCGCATGAGCTCTGATTCATCCTCCATGAGCAAAGGTTGCACTGGGACAACAGCCCTTCCATTACAGCTGAAGGATCTGGACTCATTAAACACACGAGTAACTCCATCACGTCCAGCTCCACACGCCGGCACACACACCAGCGGGACCGCCCGCGACACACAGAGAGAGATAGAGGATGAGGAAAGGGTCATACCCGCGTGCTTCCAGTCTGAGGAGGGCTGTGTGTCCGCCGGCTCCATGTCTGCAGTGTGTGTGAGTGTGTGTGTGTGTGTGTGACAGGGATATCAGCGCTCAGAGGAGGCGTGAGGTTATAGAGGCGGGTCCATGTCTACAGTGTATATGTGTGTGTGTGTGTGTGTGACTGAGGGATATCAGCGCTGAGAGGAGGAGGAGGGGAAAACAGTCCCCCCCCCCCCCCCCCCACACACACACACACACCACTCCTGAACACTATACATGCATGAACGGAGATTCCCATTCGTCAGTGCTGAACGCTCGCCACTCGTCTCTCACGAGGCTGCCGCGATAACCGCAATATTGTAGCGCTGCGATATTGTTTGCATGTTTTACTTTTCATAAGGCTACGCCCTTCTGCACTTAAAGGGATACTCCACCGGGTTTTCATACTAAACTGTGTTAGCACTTAGCTTAGCCCAGTGCAGTAAATATGGGCCCAAAAGAGAAGCAACCAAACACTTCCTCGTTTTCCCTATTTAAACACAGTTACTCGATTAGTGTAACTCGACCTAGGCTGGTGACGCAAAATAAAACGTTGTGTTTTTCTAAGCATTTAAAATGGATGACAATATTGTTTAGCGGAATACTATAAAAAGCGCTTTAGAGCACTTCGACTTGGCGCAATAATACCTTCACTCGTGAAAAGTCCTCTTACCGGCTCCCGCTTGTCGCATGTCACGTTGGTTGTATTGACCCTATGGTATTGACGGAAATAAGAGGGAGGGAGAGAGGAAGCGGGAGCCGGTAAGAGGACTTTCCGTCCATGCTGACCACAGCGTAACGTTTATATATAAATAAATGGAGCCACTCAGAATTACCACAAGGGAAATTGCTTCACCGTAACAGCCCGAGTCTCTCACTTACTGAGTCAAGGCATAAAGTCCAGTCTGAGTTGAGATAGACTGATGAGACAGTGCAAACACAGCCCCCCCGACGCTCTGTGACCTGCATTGCTCCATCGCTGCTGAGTATCAAGAGCCTAACACTGCAATACACATTATTCTTCTAGAAAACAATCCTGAACCCAAGCAAGTAGGCAATCATATACTTGTAGACTGAGCCAAAGTGGTCATTTTAGAAATCTGGAAAATGAGCATGAAGGTGGCTGGACACACACTGGATTCGGTCCAGACTACAGAAGTCTATAAAAAACATTTAATTTTATCTTATGGATTGCATCTTGCAAAAAGTGCGAAGTGGCAGAATGATCTCATGAAGTAGTGTGTGTATGACACGCCAATTCGTATTTCCATTTTTGGCGTGTTATCAACACACATAATCGCTTTTCAGTGTGTTTATGAATGCCGTTGTCTTAACGTTATATAAATATATGACTTACCTCAACCCCGTCCCTAAACCTACCCGTCACTGGGGTTAATGGCATTCATGACTGTTCCCTTACCATCCTAGGGAAAAAAAAGATCACTCCCCAGATGTAGATCTTCATTTTGCTTCGTTTCGCGCGGACATTTGACGGCGTGTACTGATACGCGGAATCGCACAGACCTTAATGGCGTAGAGATAACACGCCACTTGACTCGAAAGTGGCGTATATGTATACGCAAAAGTCATGATGTCATGTTGAAAGTGAATTAAAAACAATTGGACAGGAAAAAACGTTTCAGCACATTACTGTCTTCCGTGCTGAAAATATATTATTCAGAATATAGATCAAAGCAAGTTGTTCTACAGTCATTTATACAGCGCTGTTAACAATATAGAAGTTTCTCAAAGTGATAATAGGAGATTAAAGTAACAGATATTGTTTTGGTTATCAGCTAAAGTTAGTATTGATTGATTCACTTCTGTCGTAAAGATCATTAGTTATTAACTTCGGGGCCGCTAACACACGACACCGTTCTAACAGAAAATACTCAACGCGCTCCGGCCGCTCACTCGCACAACAACAGAGCTCTCGCGAACGCAAACTATGAAATAGGTTCCAGGGTACAAGTCTTGAAAAATGTGTAATACAGAGTAACACAGTGAGCGAATCAAACAGAAAGGTGAATCATGCAAACGGACTCATAATGCGAAATCATGCCGTGCCGAAGGTGAGATGCATGAGAGATATGGGGAAGAGGACAAAACACAAATGATGACCGTACACAGACAGAACACGATGGGTAAATGAAAGGTCCAGTGAAGGGAGCGGGCTGCAATGACACTGATGACGGTCCGTGACGGATTTACCTGCCGCCGCGCTCAGATCAGGCATCGGGATCCCTTCAGCTTCAGCTTCCCTCTTCCCGGATCCAGGTCTATCCCCTGAAGGACGGGTCACTGGAGTTGGGGGAAGTTCTTGTAAATCAGATTCCAGGCCTGCCTTTCCTCTCCCAGCAGAGGATTTGTCTGACGCCGGGGTGGGAAGATGGTAGGAGATCGGACCTTCCTCTTCGGCTACAGATTCCAGTTCAGGAGATCGGTCTTCATCCAGCAACACTTCTGATGGTGGTTTCATGAACGTCAGGCTATCCTGCATCTCCAGAAAGTCCTCGGCAGCTCCTCGTGCCGGCCTCTCGATAAACTCGAACTCTTCAGAGGACGGCTCGGGCTCGGACGCCTCGTCTCGGCGCTCCTGCTCCGCGGAGAAGCTCGAGGGTTTCGGGGGCACCGCGTCCAACACCGGAGAGAAGGAGTCCGCAGAAGGGCTCTCTGAATCCCACTGTTCCTGAGCCTTTCCCAACGGGAAGTTCAGACAATCAAATTTGTGCGCCATTTGAGCAGAAGTCTGGCTTAACACCTCAACCTTGTCCTTCAAAACACTGTCCGTTTTTTGAGGCACGTCCGTCTCTTTCACGAGATCGAAAGCTACGAAACTCTGCTCCGAGTTGTTGTGTTCTCCCAGCTTGGCCTTCTCTGCGGCCGCTCTCGCCTCCGTGACCTCGGCCATCTCCTTCAGGAGCAAGATCTTGGAGTCCAGAATGTTAGCAGATGCCGAGAACGGGGATTTGGGTGGACCGTTCCCTCCTCTATGAGCCGGGCTGAACTCAGGGCTTCCTTCTGATGAGCCAGAGTCCACTTTTTCAGGGTTCATGGGAGAAGATTTCAAAATATCTGGGAGAGACATCGGCCGGTCATCGGACGCCGTGTTGACATCGGAAGCATACGAAAGGGAAAGCTCTTGCTTGGTTTCTCTCGACTCTGACTGCGCGTGAGCTTCTTCTCCGTCATACGCATCTTGGACCAGGTCTGGAGACGGACTGTCGGCCGGCGTTTCCCCGAGACCGTCGTTTAGAGGGGAAAACGCCTGAAAGGGACTCTTCTTCGTTTCAAACATGAAGTCGTCATCTGACTGGCTTAGCACATCCGGGTCGAATCCCGTGGAGTCCTTGTGTCCCAATGGATCCATAGTTAGCTCTGAGGCCTGTGAAGCTACGGATGGAGAATCCCAGCGGTCTGGGGGATCAGAACGACACATGAACTGCGGTTAGCTGGAGTCTGGACGATCCTGTCAGGGTTCACAATCTTCAAGCTAAATCCCCTCATGGCTACTGAAGATACAACAGACTTTGAATTCCAAGAATTTGTCCTTCAATGAAATCTAAAGTCAGGTGGTCATGCAATTAATACCTCCGCTGAAAGAATGCAATATATGATGTTAACGGTTTTCCTGTTGCAAAGCATTACAGACTTGTAGGAGACCAAGCTTCTCTCGTTACTCAGAGACTCGTGAAAGTCAGAAGAAAGGCAGAACAATCAACCATCAGTGCTTGAGCAGACAAAGAGCAAAATGCCACAAATCAAGACATTCAATCAGTCAATCATTTCACACATTCTGCAAAGACTGAGGCAGCATTAGGGCTATCAATAGTGCCAGTGTTTGCATACCAATCAATAAAAAATTATCTAAATAATATCAGCAGTACAGCCTTAATTTGGTACATGGGTGCCGCAATTACTATTGGTATTTAGAGAAGGCTTGGCTCATGAATGCCAGTTCCTCCACACGGATATGTGCAGTCCCATTACCCATTTAATATTCAATCTCATAATTTGCCAACGGATGAGATCTGACCAAACCAGTAAATGCTCATGGGCTCAACGGAAAACTCAATTTAAATTAATTGTTCAAAATTTATACAAGCATTTTAAATAAGTGGAGTTTTAAATGATGGAATATGTTTACGTTTTTTAAAGTTTATGTGGTGGTATTAAAAGGACTGAAAATCAAAAACTTCACTGGTATGGGTACAGATTACTGGCATCATGACAAGCCTAGTCCAGACTCCAGATCAGTGAAAATCATTCCTCCATGATGTTCAATTTATATCAGGTCAAACATTACCCTAAATGCAAGCACTAAACAAAGATGAAAACATCATCCGCATTCTAGCAAAGAAACGTACCTGAAGGAAACTGAGGCAGAGAGAGCGCAGGAGCGACACCAGGAGACGAAGGAGGTTCGGGATCATCTGAAAAACAAACACACAAAGGCGTTTCACTCACTAAAGCCCGAGTCAGGGAGCAGGTGATTTACAGAAGGGGACGAGATGAATTTGGAGGTCCACCGATAGTGGGTTTTACCGATACCGATATACAACCAATTATTGAACCAATATTTTTTTTAAATGGATACTGGATTAAAAACAAACATAACCAAGTGAAACAGTGCTGAACTGAAATGTGCTAAATTAAATAAATATATTATAATAAGAACTTCGACAGAAAATAATTTAAACATTAAAATATTACAGGTCAAACGTGTTTTTTTAGCCATAACATTTGTACATTTCGTAGGGAACACTTTGAAAGTCATATTTGTTAACAAGGATATAAAATAGCTTTCATGAACTATGCATTATGCAATATAGGCCTAAAGTTTTACTGCATGGATTATTATGAGCAATACAATTGTACCTTGATCGTTCATGTTACTTTATAGTACATTAACTAAGGTAATAACAGATCAAATTAAAACTCAATTTAAAATGTATTACTAAATTTTGAAATTAACAAAACACTGAATAATACTTCTACAACACGTATTAACCTTAGTTAATCCTAAAAAAGTAATCTTATTGTAAAGTGTTACCATTTCATAAAAATCCAGAGTCATGCTTAAAGATGGCCATATTTTAATAACTGCAAAGGCCATAGCATTAAAATTACATAAATGTAGACCTATATTACATGATAGTCTCTCACTTTATTTGCTTCTCTTTTAGAACACTTGAGGATCATCTAAACAAAATAACAATAATGAAGTGATAAAAAAATAACGGCTGGATGAACATATCAATGAGAGCCATCGAGTCACTAGCTTTAAATATGCATAATGCTAATGAATGCATAAAAGTGACCAGCCGGATATAAACTAATGGAAATAGATGGTAACAATTGCGACATAAAACATTTGGGTCATGTCTGTCTGCGTGTGTTTTTGTCACATTGCTTGACATTGCTTGAGGTAACCGTTGCTAATTCCTCTCAGACTCGACAGCAAACACACTGCTGTTACATCTGTTCTAATGATCTAGTCAATAAATTAATTACTTTATAGCGATACGGCAATATTTAGTGTTCTGTATTCATACAGTTTCGCTGTCTGTGTATTACACGCGCATCTGAAGTGTCAGCGCTCTCGGCAAACCCGATCAATCGGTCAACCTCTAGACGAGATCATTATACATAATGTGCTAGTCAGCTATGTGTAGGATCACAAAACATCACTGATTTCTCCAAAAAAAAAAAGAGAATCCCAGGCTAAGGTATACACCAGAGTAAGTGGTAACCAGGAGCCGCTTTGGTTGTAGATATTAAAAACTAATCATTATGTTAAAAAATGTATGAATACAATGGCATTTTCTCCAGAGGCACCATCGGTTATTCTGCAGTTTGTTGTAAATATATAACAAAACAAGCAGCAGCTTTCTATGCGGCGTTACATAATGTGCAGGAGTTTCTGTAAGAGGCACACAATCCAAAGGTTATTCAACCACACCTGGACAATAACACTGACAGTCTTATCTTCAAGCGTGGACTCAAGTTTGACTATCTGTGATTATTGCAGCGCTGCTCCGCTTGCGTACGAGAGGCATCAAACGAAATGCTCGTCTGGGCCGTTCACCAGCTTGACTTTAGACAGCACAGCGAGAGCTGAAATCGTGAATACTGTCGCTCATATAACTAAATTCACATCTGCATACTCAAACTCACTGTGCATTTCCATGAGATTAATGGTACTGTGTGTGCTTCTAAAACAGTAATACTGAGATGTTATTGGTTTCCATAGCTCTCTTGGGTCGGTCTGGATCAGATAAGATAACAGGAGCACAGCGTCACTCAACACTCACTTAACATTGTTCCACTCCGAATGGAAGTGAGCATCATGAAGATGTCTCAGTCTTTATTTAGACTATTGCTGTCCTAAATAACACACGCTGACAGCCCAGAACAGAGGATCATCACACAAGCAAACTCGATACACACTTCAGACTCAAACACCATGAGTGAAGCAGCGAGAGTTTGTCTAAACCAGGTCTGAGATCTGCTGTAACCGAGTCAATGACTCCGGCTTCCTTTGCAGAGCAAAATGCATTCAATATGAAGAAGTGATGAACTGAAATTAAAATTCAGGGATGAAACCAAAAAGTTTAAAGGGATAATTCACCCCAAAATGAAAATTCTGTCATTTACGCACTCTCACGTAGTTCCAAACATCATTCATCTTACGAACAAAACTAAAAATCTTTTTTCATGAAATTGACAGCTATGCAACTACTACTATGACGTTTAGAAAAAAATCATAAAGAGATTGTAAAACAAATTCGTATGAATTGAGCGGTTTAATCAACACCTATGTACCCAAGCACAAAACCCCCAATACATTTAACATTAGAGTTGGTAAAATATACAATGATGATGTCTATGGAAGAGGTAATAATAATCCTTTCCATTATAATTCGACATGTTTTACTCATCAGATACACATTGAGTAATGTGCCTCCATATCATGATCATATTGTCTACAATATTTGCTTCTTATTTATAAATCCAGTGAATTTGTTGATGAAAACAGTGATTAAAATAAAGATACAATTTATAAAAAAAAGAAATTCACTTAAAAATCGTTTTGTTTTCAGTTATATGGTGACTCAAGCACTGATGGATCAAGGAGCGGCCAATCAGAGCGTGAGTCATATCGGAAAACATTTGGAATGGGTCAGACAAAATTCTGACTTTTTACGTTTTAAATGAATTTCACTTTTTATAAACTGTATCTTCATTTTAAATCAATGGTTTCATCAACAATTTGACTGGATTAATTTCAACATTTGCAGTAAAAACTTGAAATATAAATTCTCAGAAAATGCATTTAATACCAATATATTGAAACGTCTGTTTGTATACTCCATTAATAAAGGAGTCTAGACTGTCTAGGCAACGTAACGCCCACAGACGTGGCCCAATCCACCCCCCCCCCCCCCCCCCCCCTCCTATAGGCGTCATTCCACCTATTGTAAGTCGACGTACCATCACAATGGGTTTGGAAATATATTATGAAGGTTGAAAAACTACATAGTGTTGCTTTAATGCATTTTCTAACTCAGTGCTTCCTAAACCTTTCCTGAAGTACCCCACAACAGCACATTGAGGACATCTTCCACATCTAAAACACCTGATTCTACATCACTATCAGCACAGACTGCAAGAGGGTGTGACTGATGATGAGGGAGACATACAAAATGTGCAGTACTCTGGTTAAATACTGTATTGTATACAGACACACGTTTAAACATTATACAAAAATAAACATCATAAACACACACACTGACATAAACATACAACCATGCTTCTATATATGTGTATAGGCTACAGTTATATAAACGTGTGTATAATGTATAACACACGTTTATAGTAATGTATTAAAAAAACACGTCACACATACACATGTTTAAAATCACAAATATCGTCTATATTAGAGGCTTACATCATTAAAGCATCAGGCGCACTGCGTGTCTTTGTTCATGAAGCGGGTGGGCCGCATCGACCACATCTCACACATAATGCCTCATCATCATCATCCTCATCCCACATTTCCTGAGCAGGAAACAAATATCACTGCAACACTGCAGCATCTCACATCATGCCGAATATCTGCTCATTCGCCTCAGCCTCACTGTATCTGATCGCTTTAATTCCGACGACAAATTCAACATCAGAAATCCCCATCGCCACCCCCATCGATATCAACAATAGCGCTGAAATTAATGTTATACTCACTGGATGATGATGATGGATGAAGAGTGTGCGGGTGTTTCTCCTTCTTCTCCTCCTCACGGGCGTCGGATGAGAGAGAGTGTGTGTGAGCCGAACACGAGCTGCTGATCTCCGGTGCGGGACTTTCCGCCGACTTCACCGGAGTCACGCGCTCCTCTTTCATCACTGTCTGCTGAGATGAGGTTACTTCTGATGTTACTTCGGTTACAAATGGAGTAACTGTTTCCTCCGCGTTAGTAACGGCTTCAGTTACATGTGGAGTAACGCTTTCCTCCGGAGTAACGGCAGCTTCAGTGATCGCTGGATGAGTCTGTGAAGTAGACGTTACTTCTGCCTCTGTGCTCTTCTGCTTCACTGGAACTTCATTTACCGTTTCGGGAGTAACGTTAATGCTTTCCTCCACCACCTCTGGCGTAACAATCACTTCTGCTGGCTGAGGAGAATTAGTTTCTTCATTCATTTGAGGAGAACTAGTTACCTCGGTTGTTTGAGAAGAACTAGTTACCTCAGTTGTTTGTGGAGCATTAACGTTAGTTACCTCGGTTGTTTGTGGAGAACTAGTTACCTCAGTTGTTTGTGAAGCACTAGTTACTTCAGTTTTTTGTGGAGAGCTAGTTACCTCGGTTGTTTGTGGAGAACTAGTTACCTCGGTCGTCTCCTCCTCCGCGTCGCGTGTCTGACCGGCTTCATTCATGATCGCAGTGTCGTGCGGAGCCTCGTCAGGTGCACTGGATGATGAAACTTTGTCTGCTTCTTCCATTTGGAAGCTGTGCTTGTTTGGTGTGCGAGTGTGTTGGGCTGGAGGTGAAGGGGGACAGTAACCCGCAGAAGAAACGCAAACTCTCTTTTCTTTAGGAGGAAAAGGACGCAGAGGTTCGACAGTGCTCAAACTTAACACACTCCTCGAAAGTGACTAAGCGGAATATCATTGATACCACCGACTGGAATCGTGTGTCCAATCATTTAACACCGTGGTTGAGTGATGTAACCAATGACCAATCGAGAAGCAGAAGTGCGCTAAGCCCCGCCTACTTTCTCATGCTCTCTCTCTCTCTCTTTGTGCTTTCATGGTTTTACACCACAATAAACACACGAACTAAAATGATTTACTCTCTCAAGCATTTGCCTAAAATCAGCACTTAAATTATTCATTATTTGTGGTATTTTATTATTTGTTTTCGGATAAATAATAAGATACAAAGAAATGCTGTAAAGTTATCTATGCAGTTGGTGTAGTTAGTATGTTGTGCTGAGTAAACAGTGCTATATATACATGTAAGTATATCCCACGTGTGCTATAGACCATTTCAAAAGATGTAACCAACACTGGTCCAGAAGCACTTCCTGTTTCAGTTTGTAACTGTTTTCTTTATTTCACATGTAAAGAAAACTTCTTAAAGATGTTTGTTTAACTCTTTGATTCAGTTTTATATGTTCTGTTGGTTGTATATTATCCCAGCTTTTATGTAGTGTTAAAAAACTGAAACAGGAAGTGCTTCTGGGCCAGTGTTGTTTACATCTTTTGAAATGGTCTATATGTAGGCTATATCTCACAGATCATGTTTCAGATTTGTGCACATGCCATCCATATGTAGGCAATAGTAAATGTACAGTGTGTTCTGTGAATGTTGGATTGATCTTGAGCAGTTTATACTCTTTTAAAGTCCACTATAGTGAGGAGAACATCCCTGTCAACATCTGCTCTGCATCAGATATAGCAGATCCTGACCACTGCTGTTCCTGTCACTCAAAACACACACACCGTCTCATAGACACACAATCCCTCTCAAACATCCACTGGAGAATTTATTACAAGCAGTTCATGGAATTAAGCAAATACCTGCTTAATGTAGCCTAATCAACTGCTTGAGATGTTTTCTCCAGCAAATGTTTGAGCATTAAGTTGAAAGGGACTGTGAATGTTTTTCAGGTATATAAAAGACAACGTCAGGGTTATGAAGGTTGTTAAAGGGTGGTAAAGTCCTTCTCGAAACCGCTGTTCAAAATAAAAGTCAAAGTGATGAGTAATACACTGTCAAAGGGAGAGTTGAAATTCTGTCATCATCTGCACCTTCATGCTGTTCATGAAAGACACAGGAGTCCAACATCACTGATTTCCTCTGGAAACGTCAGCAGCTGAAGGTCTGAATGACATGAGTGTGTGTGTGTGTGTGTGAGTCAAACTGATCTGAGCTCAGGGCCTCTCGCTCACTGAGAAAACAGACCAGAATAAGCATGAGCATCTGTCCGAGATCACGTGTGTCAACTGGGACTCGAACGGGATCTCTGAGGCGCTTTCAGTCCAGTCAGCTTCATTTATATAGCGCTTTTAACAATATAAATTGTTTTCAAGCAGCTTTAGAGTGATAATAGAAAATTAAAGTAACAGATTGTTTTGTCTTTACAGAATAAAGTTATTGTCCAGATGAAGTTAGTTTTGATTGATTCACTTCCGTTGTAAAGATCATTAGTTATTAACTAAGCGGCCGCTAACTCGACACGTTCTAACAGAAAACCCTTAAAGGTCCCGTTCTTCACGGTTCCATTTTTCAAACTTTAGTTAGTGTGTAATGTTGCTGTTAGAGCAAATAAAACCTGTAAATTATGAAGCTCAAAGCTCAATGCCTAGCGAGATATTTTATTTAACAGACGCCCCCTTTCAAAGCCTACAGCGAACGTCCGGTTTGGACTACATCCCTCCACTTCCTCTTTTAATGATGTAATTAGAACAGTTTTTGACTAATCTCCGCCCACATGTACACCTACAAAACACATATTACTATTCAAAACTCGTGCACATGGTAGGAATAAACAATGGGCTTATTTAAAAAATTCAACAACACCATCGTTAATTTGACAGACGGGAAAAAAAAACATACAACAAGCTTGAATAACAGTTTGTAACATTTAGCATAACAATTTAACCGATTAAAAACTAACTAACCACTGTGAAACATATGTGCAAAAGAGCCAGAACTAAATCCACACTCATCCTGTGTGTGTGTGTGTGTGTGTGTGATGACAAGTCTGTGCTATTTCTTCAGGACTGTAAAGTGATATGTGAGAGGCATGATCGCACCATCCAGACTTTCACAATGAATGTTGTCAGGATAAACACGAATAAGCGGTAGAATGAACATCTGAACATATCAGACAGTTCTTCTTCATCCATTGTTTCCGAGTGATTTGAGTGTTTTACCGTCACCGGACTGACAGACTGACAGTGTTTGCGTTGCTCAGAGACACACGGCTGATCCTGTTTTAGCTTCATGAAGAACTATTTTCATTAGCTGAGCAAAGATAGACTAAATATCTCTCTCTCCATGTAAATAATTTCATCATCAGTCGTAGTCCTGAATGAATCATGGTGTAACCCTGCCTACTTAAAGAGATAACAGCTAAATCATGTAGGATTCTGATATACACGCTTTTACACAGCAGTTTTATTTAAGAAAGTCCCTTCCATATGGGCATGGACAGAAATCTACCCAGGCAGAAGCCCGAGGTACCTACAAGAGGAGTGAAGAAATAAATAATACTCCAAACAAACAATTCAACTCGTCCATAAGAGTTTCAACCCAGTTTCTTTTTAACCCGTATTCAGGCTGGTCATACGCCCTCTGCTGGCCCTCCAATGAGGAATGTGCACAGGGTTATCGAGGTGACAATCTGTCACAGTACGGAAAACACAAAACAACAGTCAGGACTCTCCGTATCAAGTTCAGTATTCAGACTGGGAAGTCCTAAATCATCTGTTTCCATCACAGGAACTGGAGCATGGACCCGGTCCTATTCTGTACTGGTCCCTCTCCTTCTACTGGAATTACAGTATACACCAGTCTCTATCACTGGGGCACCGTACAACCTTAAAGGGATACTCCACTTTTTTTGGAAATAGTCTCATTTTATCACTCCTCCAGAGTTAAACAGTTGAGTTTTACCGTTTTCAAATACATTCAGCCGATTTTCTGATATTTAGAAGAATATCAGTAACCAGACAGTTTCTGCTCTCATTGACTTCCATAGTAGGAAAAAAATATACTATGGTATAGGGTTAGTCCTATACCATACATCTGGACATTCACATCTGGACATTCACCACCAGAGGTCTCCCACTCACAGCATGGACTTCTGCACTTCACTACAATCCCCATCATTCAATGCACTGACGATTCACACAGCTGATTCAAGCAACCACCAAGAACCCCCTAGCAACTGCCTAGCAACACCATAGCAACCACCCAGAACACCCTAGCAACCACCTAACAACACCATAGCAACCACCCCGATCACCCTAGCAACTGCCTAGCAACACCATCTCTTTCTAATCTATCTATTTATCTGTCTGTCTGTCCGTCCGTCCGTCCATCCATCTATCTATCTATCCGTCTGTCTATCTATCCATCTGTCTATCTATCCATCTATCTATCTATCTATCTATCTATCGATCGATCGATCCATCCATCCATCCATCCATCCATCCATCCATCCATCCACCCAAAATACCTTAGCAACCCACTAGAAACACCCATAGCAACTTTAAATTACTTTAAACAACTTCAAACTAAGTTAAACTTTAAATTAATTTAAACTTCAAACTACTTTAAACTTCTTCAAACTTTCTGTTCCAAACTTTCACAAGGCAACTTAAAGTTTGTCTTGATGAACTTTTTAATCTAATCTGATCCGCACGTCTCTCGTCTTGTTAGCCCCGTTACAGGTTCCAGTCCCCCTTCCACACTGGGATCCTGTGCTGAGTGCTCATCTCTAGATTTCTGACCTGCTGTGTTTGACATGAGCACAACTGATCTCATGGTTGTGTAAATGCACATTCAGTTAAAATGATGCTGATGTGACATAATCAGTTAAGTGATTAACAGTTATCAGGAAATTCTTGTGTCTTGTGTGATGTCACTTCCTGGATGACATGTCATAGGGATTGATCCATTATTTTTATAGGGCTGTAAATATTATAGCGTGACGGGGTTGAAAACAAACTGGAGGACGTGTATAAATATTGCATTTTCATACATAATTATTTTTTATATATATACTTTTATATTTTAGTTAAAGTAGACCAACATTTGATTATATTAGCAGCAACATTTTGGTATTAAATGCACTTTTTATTTGTTTGATATTCAATGAAAATGTAATGATGGTTAGTGAGGACATGCAAAAATGCTTGTTGTCTACTTCTTAGGCAATCCATTATCTTTAAAAAAAAAATAAAGCAATTGTGTTGCATTCTTCAATTGAAAATCTTTGAAGCAAGTTTGGGGGACTTGAAGGGCACCCGGTTCAGAGAATCCCCCAATGACAATTAGTTTATTTTCTGAACGTGTCACTCTCACCGCGATAGAGATGTGTCGAACAGAAGTAGTAGAGCGAGTCTCACTGACGGCCAGCAGGTGGCGCTGTTTAACCGCTCTGGAACCGGAAGCAGTGCGCTGCGGTCTGAGGAAAATACTGCACATATCCAGGAATACTTGAACTATTCCTACTTTTGATAAAAATCGCTTTATATATTTACTTTTAAGTATAGTTTTAATATGAATTCCTACACTATCTTGTTAATAAACAAGTCGATGTTCCTTTGCTCAACACCGGCGGCTCCTGACCAATCACAGCAGTTTAGTGTGAGGCTGGACCAATCACAGCTCTTGTCTGCTGTAAATATTGTGTTAGCTGTAAACTTTCAGTTTCGAGTTGAAGCGGTTAAAGTCACGATGGCGTCTGATCTGAGGAAAGAGCTGGAAGAGTTTCTCAAGCGTCTGAATATCGACACGACCTGCATCGACCATCCAGAGGTGGGAATATAACCATAACCATAGACTGTGTATAACCGGAAGAAGTGTTCAGATGACACGTGTGCGAGGGGGAAACCATATTCACGACACAATTAGAAATTATGACACAAATCAATTACGAGATATAAAGGAAAAATATTTTAAAAAGAACATTTCGACTTTTTACTCTCATAATTACTTCTTAGTATGTCACAATTTAGACGTTATCTCATCATTTCGACTTAAGTCATAATATGTAATAATAAACTTCGACCTTTTAAATCTCATAATTATGTCATAATTTTACCTTTTCATCTCAAACAACTTAGTATTTGAGTTAGTGACTCATCATACACTCACACAAGCTGTAATCTGATGACTGACTGAAGGCATGAGGATATGATCAACATTAAGATGCTCTGCTGTTGTAAAAGTGTTGGCTAGTAGAAGCTGAATGGGCTCTGTGCACGGCGGTGTTTCCGGTGAAGGTGTACGGATGCTCGATAACTTCCGCTGATCGTAGAGTCCAATGCAATACCGAGAATTTATATTGAATTTTATACTCCGTGGTTATACTAAAGAAACGTTAGTCACAAAAACAGATAAAACAGACACCCCTCGTTGTGTTTATGCTTCTTTTTAAAATTATATAAACATAACTATATATAAAATTACATCTAAACGTATGTACGTTTCGTTTCAAAGACGGGAGGACAGTAAATATTGAAGACTGCCATAATCCCGTTTTCCTCCGCTTTCCACAACCGGAAATGAACGATCATCCT
The DNA here is from genome assembly GCA_038021265.1 of Cyprinella venusta. Taxonomy (NCBI): domain Eukaryota; kingdom Metazoa; phylum Chordata; class Actinopteri; order Cypriniformes; family Leuciscidae; genus Cyprinella; species Cyprinella venusta. The sequence goes on from CM075869.1 coordinate 127,208, forward strand.
AGCGTTAAATGCGGAACTTATGCGTGCGTATAGCCCATTAGCCGGTTGATAACAGACCCGTCTTTACCTGCACACGTTTACCTGCACGTCTTTTCCGTGGTGTTGATTGGCTCGCTGGACGGATACTGTGATGACAATTTTTCACATAGAAAAGGAAACTTAGACACTTGAAGTGACCCCCATTGAGGTCTTCTTTACAGTTGTTGTTGTTTTCAGGTGTTTACGGTGGAGGAGATGATGCCTCATGTGGCTCACCTGAGCGGCGCGGCCACGAAGAACCTGTTCCTGAAGGACAAGCGTAAGAAGAGCCTGTGGCTGCTGAGCGTGCGGCACGACCGGCGGCTGGACCTGGGCGAGGTGTCTCGGCGTCTGGGTCTCGGCGGGGGGAACCTGCGGCTGGCGGACGAGGCTCTGCTGCTGGAGACGCTGCGTGTGCGTCAGGGCTGCGTGACCCCGCTCGCGCTCTTCTGCGACTCCGCCCGCAGCGTGACGGTGGTGCTGGACCGAGACCTGACCCACGGCGCACACCAGCGGCTCTACTTCCACCCCATGACCAACAGCGCCACCATGGGGCTCAAACCTGACGACCTGCTGCGCTTCCTGAGGGAGACGGGCCACGAGCCTGTCCTGCTGGACCTCGACTGACTCTGACACACTAGCCGTGTTTACATTACAGATTTGCGAAAAACTTTTGCGATATTTTCTAAATGTCAATAAAAAACTATTGGGAAATGATGGATTTTCCATTAACCAAAGTTATGCGCATGAAACATTATTTTTTACTCTCGTAAGTAAAAAAAAAAATAATGGGAACGGATGTTAGAAGGTGTACGTATATCAGCCGCCGCTCTAGCCATTATTAGTCATGGAAGGAGACACAGGTGTGTTTTCCAACATTAATGTCGAGGAAAGATCCTTACACTGAGAGTGGCACACATGAGGTCTCTCCTTTCCTCTCTCTCTCTCCCTCAGGTAACATTTTACATATTGTATGCTGGGTACGATTAATGTCATAAGTCTATTTTGTAACTATTTCAAGTGTAACCATAACCATATTGTCATTAAACCTCTTCAATCACTAATGATGCTAACTAGATTTGATTCGGTATTGAAATGCTACCTACTGCTCTGGCTGTATCGCAGCGCTCTCCCGTATGCTGAGCTGGTGTAGCCGTCGCTGGCCGGAGTCGCAGTGGCTGCGGAGACAGGAAGTCGACAGTTTTCCTCCATCTTGCTGACGTTCCTCCAGTGGTGCGGCTGCAGGAGAGCCAGTCTTTATCTTTTAGACACCCCTGTGTCCTCATTTGTGCTCATCTTCTTGTTTGGGCAGTTTGATATGATGTCAGGACTGAAGATGATGTGTGTTTGCTGTTCTGGTGAGGGCTCCGAGCCCGCTAACCCAGAGGACCCCCTACATACAGAAAACACAGTTTTATATTAAGTTTCAGAGCGTAAGTTTAGCAGTTTAGAAAAGAGGATGTTAAAGTCACTCACGTAGCCTGCAGGTCGAGTCTGAGCGATCTTAAAGATGTGGTTATTGAATGCATGTAGTGGCAGTGATGAATGATCTGGCGTATCACACACTGACTGATGTTGATCACCGTGTGTTTAGAGTTTAGAGGAACGACTTCTACGACTGTAAACAACGAAACGCCTACATCGTGTTCACTGCTTCATCACACAAACACATCTCCTGTGCGTCTTATTCTCGTCTTCTTCTGTTTGCACTGTGATGAACATCAGCCAGAAGCTCACAGTGGAGGAAACACACACACACACACACACACACACACACGACAGAGTTCATCGCATCAAATTACTTTATTAACAGAGGAACGAAGCAGTACGAGACGTTCATGCGGGAAACACTGCTGTCCCTGCTTTCTGTTGCAGCACACACACACACACACATACACTCATATACACACATTCGCACTCACTCACACACTCGTTCACACTACTCTTCACTCTCACTCATACACTCTAGTCATACACACACTCAGACTCACACACACACACACACACTTGCACATACTCTCACTCACACACTCAAACATACTCACACTCATACACAGTCTTTTTCTGATGTTCGTTAAAGGTTGTGTGTGTTTGCAGTGATTCGGCTCCACATGAATCAGTGGTTTCTCAGTGTTCGAGGATTCAGTGACGTTCGGTCCGTGTGAAGCTCAGCAGCAGCCGTGTGTTAAAACACACTCGTCCAGCCTCACTCTTTACAACACACTTGTCCAGTATCTTTAAAACACACTCGTCCAGCATCACTCTTTAAAGGGATTTTCTTTTTTGGAAATAGGCTCATTTTCCATCTCCCCCCGGAGTTAAACTGTTGAGTTTTACCGTTTTTGAATCCATTCAGCTGATCTCCGGTTCTGGCGGCACAACTTTTGGCATAGCTTAGCATACATCACTGAAGTACACTAGACCAGTAACATTTCTCAGAAAAAAATTACCAAAGCGTTTCAATATTTGTTTTCCTATTTAAAACTTGACTCTTCTGTTGTAACATCGTGCATTAAAACAGACAGAAAATGTAAAGTTGCGATTTTCTAGGCTGATATGCAGGGAACTATACTCTCGTTCCTGCGTAATAATCAGGAAACTTCACTGCCGTACCGTGAGTGCAGCCGGTGTAATGATACGCGCAGCGTCTGAAAATAGTCCCCAGCTTCTAAAGTGACCGGGACTAAGTTTGTGTATTCATCCGCCTGCTGCACTCATGGACTGTACGACAGTGAAGTTTCCTGATTATTACGCAGGAATGAGAGTATAGTTCCTAGTCATATCAGCCTAGAAAATCGCAACTTTACATTTTCCGTCTGTTTTAATGCACGATGTAATAACAGAAGAGTCAAGTTTTACATAGGAAAAATATCGAAACACTTTGGTCATTTTTTTTCTGAGGAATGCTAATGGTCTTGTGCCCTTCAGTGATGTATGCTAAGCTATGCTTAAAGTGGTGCCGCCAGAACCGGAGATCGGCTGAACGGATTCAAAAACGGTAAAACTCAACAGTTTAACTCTGGGGGAGATGGAAAATGAGCCTATTTACAAAAAAAAGTGGAGTATCCTTTAAAACACACTCGTCCAGCATCACTCTTTAAAACACACTCATCCATTATCGTTCTTTAAAACACACTCCTTCAGCCTCACTCTTTTGTTCCAGAATCCTTTGGGTCCTTGATTCAAGGAAAAAGAAGGACATTTCTTTATTTTCTTTTCTGAGGGTCCATGATTAAAAAGAGTGAGAAACAGACGGTGTTTGTCATGGCAGGGGAATGGTGGCAGTCTTCAGACGGTGATTCTGTGATGTAAAATCAGAGATAAAGACATGAGTGTCACGAGAAAGAGCTTCGTCCTGCTGCTCATCGCCAGGAAACGCTGCCGTTCAACAACTAACTGCTAACGTAACGACAAGCTCTCGCAAAATACCTTACAACATCTTGACTGTGAACTGTGTGGTCTTCGATTCATGCTGGAGAACTAATAAAAGTGTGTTTTTCACTCTTTCTGCAATGCCGTAACCTTCCTAATGCTTCTCCTCACAGTGTTTCGGCCAGATTTACTAACAGCTCGCTCATGGGAAAACCCTAATACACTACTGTCAGGATTTACTAAAGACAGTGAAAAATGTGGACCGTTATTCTGTCAGGACCACTATTGTAAAAAGGGATTAACAATTTGCAAACAGTTTGGATAGACGGTCTGTTATATCATTAATCCAAGATTTTAAGTATAACATAACTTGAGATTTTATTATGATTGGAGGGCACTCAGAATGCCAAACCCTGACGGACAGGAGGAGCGTGATCGCTCCTGAGAAACGCCATCGCTGCTGATAATACTTAAGAGATTATATATGAATACAGCGATAGAGTCGTGTAGGATCAGCTGATTGGCGTGCAGAGACTGCATGAAAGCCGGCGGGAACTTCTTTACTTACAGAATAGATAATATTAGAGAAAATATTAAAACTATGTAGCCGTCTAGTACAGTGTCGCATCAGGGGGTGCACCGTAGTCTCCCTGAGGAAACATTCCATTCACTCAGTGTTATAGATTTAGTTTTCAAGATCTAAATCAACAGCTTGTATGCTAGACCCTAAGCCAAAGAAATAGTACAAAACAACATTAGAGACATTAGCTGTAATGTAATTATGAGAAGTTTCAGATTATTTTTCGGTTCATTATGAGTCTAGATAATCAATAGGAAGCTGGAGTTTCCGCATGACTTTATTTCTTCTACAGAACATAATAGAAGAGCGTTGGGAAGCCACTGACAGACCCCGAGACATTTCCCCAAATACCATTTGTTTTAAAGATGAAGAAAAGTCAGAGATTTGAACACATGAGGGAGAGTAAATGATGACATGTTTACTGGGGACACTTACTATTCAACAACATCATTATTCTGCCTGCATCGACACCATTATATGAGCTGAACTGGGCGATGACATCACGGTTTTCTCCAGATAAATGAACTGAATTAATAACTAATGATTTTTCCAACAGAAATGAACCATCACTGAACTCAAGCTGGACTACGACACTATCCTCTTCTCTTCTAGAGATGCTTGTACAGCGGAAACAAACTTTGCTGCATTACGTTCCCGTTATCACTGTAAAGCTTGAACTATCAGTGGCTGTCGCTCGAGGCGCTCAAAGCCTTCAGGGCTCAAGATGGAGGAAAAGATCATTTAAAAAAGAGAGCGAGTCATTCACAAAACATCCAGTGATGCGGAAGACGGCACAGGCCAGTTCTTCCTGGTGTCATGTTCACCCGATGAAGCGTCCGCTCGTCCATCATGTCCTCTTGAGCTCCGACAGGCTCTGATTTCCACTGTTATAGTATTGAGTCTTTTCTACAACTGGCTGACTGTGTTTGAAGACTGTCAAATTCAGGAGTTATCATCACAGCGCGTGTATCGGCCTCAGGATCTGTTCTGGGAGAGATTTAAATAAAGCCGCACCCCCTCTGGAGGTCCTGTATCCGCTCATGTTGACCGCGACAGCAGAGCCGCTCCAACAGGAAGTGTTTATGTGTACATGTGAGGATCATCGGGTCTGAGGTCTAGAGCCAGGTCCCAGAGGACGGTTTGGTGGTGCCTTCTATATTTGGTGTCTTTAGTATTTTGTAAAATTTGTATTTGGTTACTGGAGCCTGCAAATGATGCCATTAAACCTTTTTAAATACCATCTGTACGTTATTTACACATTAATTTGTAAATTCAATGATGAAAAGATGTTTGATTGATTATATTTAACACCAGACCCTGGTTATCCTGTTTGCTTACGGTTATGAACACAGACTGTGGATGTCCAAAGCCCGCTCATGGGCGGCCGAGGGTGCACTCATATTCCTCATGAACGAGTCCCACCTTTAAATAAAACTCTGATTGGCCGTCTTCACATCACTGAGTAACAGAGAAGGCAGTTCCTGTTCAAAGTGGAACTTGGACATTGTGTCTTGGATTGACGCTATAGCGAAGAGCATCAGCGTGACGATTAGCTTTGTTCTTGCTTTACTCTCCCCTGAGGGATGAGAATGTCTTCATAGTGTGCACTACACAGTGCTCGATTAGTTGGCGTGTTTGAGAACGATTAAAGCTCTGCTGTGGGCGGTGGTGCAGGCCAGGACTTCCCCTGTGCTATAGAGATAGAAGAGTATCTGTTCCTCTACTGCTGGAGGATGTTGGCGTAGTCGGTGTGTCCACCAAAGTGTTTCCGCCAGCAGTAAACACCTGCGCACTGAGGATTGGTCGGAGTGGTATTTGACCCGCTTCTCCACTGTGATTGGACGGCCGGGTAAAACGTAACAGTGATGAAAGCATGAGGACATTCTTCAACTCTTGGCGACTGGTAAAAAACGCCAAGCGCTCATGAAATAGACGCTTAGCGCGAAACGCAGCGTTCCCATTGCAACATGGCATGACTTTTGCGTTAACATACATGCCACCTTCACGTCAAGTGGTGTGTTATCTATACGCATTTTGAGCTATCCGCGTGTATGTGTGTATGTCTACGCCGTTAAATGTCCAAGTACTTCCGTGTGTATGTAAACGCCATTAAATGTCTGAGCGTAGATCTTCATCTGGGGAGCGATCTTTTCTTTCCTAGGATGGTAAGGAAACACTAATGAATACCATTAACCCCAGTGACGGGTAGGTTTAGGGACGGGGTTGGGGTAGCGATTATGCGTGTTGATAGCACGACAAAAATGGAAATACGAACTGGCGTGTCATACACACGCTACTTCATGAGATCAGTCTGCCCATTGAAAACAATTGGAAAAATACGCTTACATACTAAATCCGCTTCTCCTCAGGGAGTGGCACCACTATAGAGTCAATAATCTGTACCGTGAACTCATGCTCTGCTCATTATGTTTGTGCATATTCACAGATTAATGAGGTAGGCGTTCCCCTCAGCGTGGCGGTGTGGGTCTTGGGGGCATCTCCATGATGACGCATGAATATCTCCGGTTACGACTGTAGCCCTGCTTCTATGAGAAAGGATGAGCCTCCTTCAGTCAGGACATGATGACATGTTTTACAGGCACTCTGTTATATATATATATATATATGTATAGGCACTCGGATAGTGAAGTCATGGACTGTAGTCAGCAATAAACGGATGTGTTCGTCACACTTGCTTCAGACACCGGTCACGCTGATGGCATTCCCATAGTGTCCATCCAAGACCAGTTGTTCCTCCTCCTCTGAGAACAGGGTTATAATGGTCGTACCCGGAGACGTTTCTTCTGTTCATGAGTGATATGAGTGCAGTGTTTTAGCAGCTCAGGCTCCCACAGAAAGAGTTCTGGGCCTGTGATTGTGCATGCGCATTGGCTCGTCTGGCCTGAGAAATAAGCTTTTTACTGCTATTTGAGCATAAGAAACCACATTTTTGGGACAATGTCAGAGTTCATCGCTGATTGGGTAATATGTTATTGGATTGTGAGGTTTAGCGAGCAGTTTCTGAGATTTCAGGATTCCCCAGATGCCCGAAACGGCTTCACGTGACAATATGGGCGCCAAGCGAACAGACTCTCCTTGGAAGGAAGTTTGCTGACTGAATCGTTTTTGTTTTAATGGATAGCCAGGCACAGGGGAACTCCACACACTCGTCTCAGAGCGTGTTTTGTGTGTGTTCATGCATCAGGCTCCAGGTACTCTGGGCTTGTGTTGGACACAGTTCAAAGGTCACTCTCCTGATAAACGTCCCGAAGGAATGGCGGCAGCGTTTCCAGAGGATGAGCATGAAGAGCTGAAACACAACAGGCTCACCAAGACACTCACCGTGTGGATCATGACAGACTCTGAGTGCCAGCTCTTTTAGACTTCCTGTTTCCCTGTAACACTTCCACATCTGCGGAACACAAGCAGGGTACACTTCAACCGGGCGTCACACAACAACATATAATGAAGACACACAACATGATGAACAGTGGAGTCTGTAGAGTCCTCGTCCGTCCGCGACTCCCTCGAGGACGTGTGCATGATGCGTACGACACAGATCACATGACCAACACAAGACGTGCTCTGGGAAACACTCATTCTGATCGCAGCCTTCAGAATGGAGCGCCGGGATAAAGCCATGCACACACACACATCACAGACAAGCGTCCCGTGAACACTGACAGGAGCGTGTCGGTTAAATAATAAACATGAATGAATGCAGCAGTTCCTCGAGGAGCATCATGGGACTTGTTCTACAAGCCTCGTTTTCATAAATAGATCAGCCACGGGTTAATGCTCTCACACAGATGAGGGTCGGGTCGAACCCTCGGACGTGTGTCCGGCAGAATAATCACATCAGGGTCAGATTAAGGACACGGGACAGAAAGGCATGCAGGATCCGGACTCATGCGCAGCGTCACACACAGCCGTACTCGTACCACAGCGACTCCTCCGCCGGCACACACACATCGGGCTCGCCGTCAGCGGGGGGGGCTTTAGGGGGAGGGCCGCTAATGTTGCTAACGAGGGCCGTGTTGAGCGACAGGATGGCCTGGTTTCTAGCGCCGCCCGTCACCGCCGGCTCCCCAAACACTGAGTCCAGAAACATGGAGTCTACGGTGAAGGAGGGACCTAGAAAGGCCTGCAGGCTCAGCTCGGACTCTGCTACGCTGCAGGGCATGCTAGCTGACGTGGGCAGGGCGCGGGGGCCGTACTCACTGGAGCTCTGGGTCCGGGCGGGACACGGGTCCACCAGAACGGGCTGCCGGCTGTCCTTGGAGAGCAGGTCGTGGATGCTGGTCCTGCGCACGGTCCCCTCGGCGGTGGAGATGACGCTGCTGGCGCGGGGCAGCCCCGAGGAGCTGGAGTCCAGGCGCTCCGACACCGACACCGCTCTGCTCTGGGACGCCAGGCCGGCTCGGGGCGGCGCCGAACCCTTGGCCCGTGTGCTCTCCGCCTTACGCAGGCTGGGGCGGCCCGGGGGACCGGAGTCTGGAGCCGATGCCCTGCCGCTGGCTGAACGCAGGATCCCCCGGCCCTTCACGCGCTCTCGGGCTCCAGACACACGGCCCGGCGGAGCCGAGAGAGACTCCTGCGCGGGGGAGAGGGACAGCAGTCATTATTTTTATTCAGCCAGGATACCTTAAATTGATCAAAAGTGACAGTTGTGGTTTTAATTGTCCTTGGTGTGAACTATATCATCATCCACACCATATATTTAGCTCGTTAAAATAGGATGGATTCTGATTGGCTGTCAATGCTTTTGTCGTTCCTCTGTCTTGTTACTGTTCGTTCACACCGCCACCGGCGAGAGCGTCGAAGTGGCCGGAAGTCACTCATTTTCATTGAGATCCGGCGGCGAGCAGAGTTGAAATCAGTTCAACTTTATGTAAATAAGCAATGACGCGGTTCGGCGGCAACCAATCGGAATGTAGAAGTGCTCCATTTGAGAGAATCCCAGAGAACGCAGTCCTGTAAACTTTGGTTCCGGCCACATTAGTTCCCAAACAAAATAGAGGAGGTTGATAATTTGAATTTGATAAGAGGGCGCACAACTCTATTTATAGGCAAGATTTTCATGCTAGAACACTTTTTTTTAGCGAGAATGCAAATTGTAACAGCACTTAACCATGAACACACAAGCCACACCACACACGTATGGCTTTTAATTTGTTTATTTCGTTAGCAAACATGTCACTATAATTTTAAAGTTATTTCCATTGATCAATTTTCTGCAAAAATAACGACTGACATGCTTGTTTGCTTCGTGGCCACTTTAAATACCGTTTTAAAAAAGATCACGCATTCGATCTACGTCAGAGCATCAGAGCGTCCACGAACCTTTCCACGGCGTCGTTAACAGAGCGGCAAGAGCGAATTTTTCCGCTCTCGCCGGCGGCGGTGTGAACGTACGGTTATCATTGTAGTTGTGCTGTGACTCTTTTTCTTCTACATTTACAATGATTTTTTAACCCATATCTTTGTTGCTATTGTTATAATTATACGGGTGGTGATGGCGCAGTGGATGAGACACATGCCTTTGGTGAGAGAGACCGGGTTCGAATCCACTGTGAGACACCAATGTTTCCCTGAGCGAGACACTTAACCCCTCGTTGACCCAGAGGCGTGCGACCTCTGACATATAGAGCAATTGTAAGTCGCTTTGGATGAAAGCGTCAGCTAAATGAATAAATGTAAATGTAATTATTGTCCTTTGGTTTGAAAGAGCCAAAAGACATTACAATGTTCCAAACGACTCTATTTCCAATAATGCACTCCTTCTGTTCATCAAAAATTCTCCGTTTTCACAGAAATATGACTGTGTTGAACACTGATAATGATCATAAATATTTCTTGATCCTCATATTAGAGTGATTTCTGGAGGGTCATGTGACACTGAAGACTGGAGTAATGATCACAGGAATAAATGACACTTTACTGTATATTCACATAGAGAACAGATGATTTACATTAGAATAATATTTCACTGTTTTACTGTATTTCTGATCAAATAAATGCAGCTTTGGTGAGCAGAAGAGACTCCAAACCTTTGACCGGTAGTGTGTGTGTGTGTGTGTGTGTGTGTGTGTGTGTGCTCTACTAATGTGACATCACTGATTTCAGTTAAAGTGGAAAACAAACCAGACGGTGACGGGTTGGTCTACATGCCCATCTCTTCCTGTGTGAGTGTGTGAGACTAGTGTGTGTAAGTGTTGTGATGGTGTGTGTGTGTGTGTGTGTGTGATGCGTCACCTCTGCCGGGTCTGTGCTCTCGGTCAGGAACTGCTGAAGGGAAACTCTCTCGGGCTGAACGGTGTGTGAGCCGTCCTGCGCTCTGAGCTGCGATGATGTCATCCTCACAGGACTGTCCAAACACACACTGACGTCTCCACTGCTCTCGCTGTGAGCTGCGCTCGCACTGCCGTTCATCACGCCTGACACACACACACACACACACACGCCGATAACCTCACAAACACACTCGCTACAAGCTGCTAACAAGATACTATTATAGTTATCACAATATAATTAAGTGTATAATTAAGCAATTAAAATAAATATATTTAATAATATTATATACAGTTAAATATGATAAATCACAGCCATGTTACAGGCACACAATGAATAAAACCAGAAAACACATCAAAACCATAGTGATGAACGAGGATTTAACTCAATATTTATTTCATTAACAGACGCCGGACCTGAAGAAGAGGACTGAAGATTGACTGACTGAGATCCGGAGCATTAGAGTCGTACACAGATCATCACGACTTCGATCACGGAAACAAATCGTGCTGAAATTTTAAAACTGTGACGCATTGTAGCCAATCACAGACGCATTTGATGATCATGTGAGCACAATGGCCAATCAGAGGCGTTTGCGATTCTGCTCAACAGCGCTCAAAGTTTCAGTACCGACTTCTTACAAAAGTGGGACTTACAAAACTCTAGTGACTAGATTGCAAATTGTCACTGCACAATATTTGTGTTTAGTTGTCAGCATTTTAGTTTTTTTCCAGAGCTTCTTTATATAATGAACTAATTTAATAATTGATGATCTTTACAACAGATCTGAATCCACACTGAACTGACCTCAGATGAGCAACAGCCCAAATGCACCAGTTTCCTGTTTATACTGTGAAGCTGCTGTGGAAATAAAGCTGACTCGACTTGAGGCCTGATAACTAAAGCCGGGATCACAATGACATCTAGATCACATTAGAGAGGAGTCTAAACGCATGCAGCTGTGAGACGGCTTCACACACACTCACCCTGAGCTCGCAGCACACTCGACTCCTCTGAGGACACCTGAGTGATGTCATCACTGGACATGGCGTTACCTGCGGACAACAGAGCGGCACGGTGATGTCATCACAGCACAGCAGGAGCGACTCAACCACCTGACCTGCACTGATACACCCTAACCCTAACCCTGACCCTAACCCTGACCCTAACCCTAACCCTGACCCTGACCCTAACCCAGAGGCGGTAGAGGAAGAGCTATGGTAACATTACTGGAAAAACATCAATTCCACAGTTCCATAAAATGATAAACCCCACATTTTAGACATTATTTTTAAGAAAAGGCTAAATGATTACATTTTAATTCATTATATATATAATCTTATGGTTTAGATTTTTAAATGCACATTAGCTTCATTTCGATTCACCGACTGAATGAAAATGTAATTTCACTTTCATGGACAGTGGATAGAACAGAAATATAGCGGTTTGACCCCAGTGGCGCTCGTATGAAACACAGATGTGCTTTTTACAGATGTGACGAGTTTGCAGGTCTGATATAAACACCACACACTTAACACTGTCATTATTCAACAGCAGATCTAAAGCAATCCTTTGGCATAAATGCATGCTGTTCATTAATTGGGAGTCTGTGGTGAACTCTTTCGCCACCATTGACAGAATTTTCCTGCCTTCCGTGATTTCACTGGTGTACGGTAGGGGGCGCTGTGGTGAAGGTGAACTCTACCTGTGTCGGTGCGGTGTCGAGCGGCGCGGATCAGGCTCAGGCTGGCGTAATCAGCACCAGCGCTGGAATAGACCATGGATCCGAACTCCTTCCCATCAGGAGCTTCCAGATGATCCGTGCTGCTGGACCACTGACCCTCGGACACGGCCATCGTCTGCAGCAGGTCGTTCATGGCTGACACACACACACACACAGCGTTAACACTGCTCTCATGCATGCAGTATCAGTATGAGTGACACAGTGGAGAAGAGAAGAGACCGTAAGAGCAGATGCTGAGGGTGACTGATGGAGTGACGAGGCAGTAAACACATCAGATATAGAGAATAACACACTACACACACGCTTATAATGCTAGTAAAGCAGCGTGAGCTCTATTAGCACAGATCTGACTCATGAGTCTATATTAATCATCATCATCATCTAATATATTATTAATGATGGAGTCTAATAGGCAGCGTGACGAAGTGTGACAGTACACTAACTAGTTCTCTAATCTCCGACCAACATTAACTCTAAAATCCATGAAATCACACCACAGGTCTGCATGTGTGTGAACTATCTGATGATGATCAGTGCTAAGAGACGGACAGGAAGAGAAGAGCATGATGGGAGTGGACTGTCGGATGTCTTACACATCGAGCGGCGGTAGACGGCCTTCACTCGGTCTTTCTCCTTGGATCGGTTCCTCATGAACGGAAGCTTTTTCAGCGCTGTCGCCGGACGAGCGGGAGGAGAGAACAGACGGGTGTTAGCAACACAACAGAGTCACACTGATGCACATGTGCTAATCATCACAGCTCAGGTCACAGGAACACACATGTAGTGAGCGAGCGGTGAGACGTATGACACTCTAGCCGCGGTTCCATTACAGATTCGTGCAAAACCTTTGTGATATTTTATAAACGTCAATTAAAGACTATCGGGAAATGACTGCGTTTCATGAACCGATGTTATGTGGCTAAAACCTTCCAAAAATCCTGGGGACGGATGTTGGTAGGTTTGTGTATATCAGCCGCAGCACTAGCCACTATTGGCGCTCGTTCACTGCGGGTACGACTCAGTGCGGCGCGGCACGCTTCGCTTCTCCACGGCGTGGTACGGCTCAGTTCGCTTTAGCTCGGTTCGCTGTTCCGCTTCAGTTCGTACCGCGTTCGTTGCACTGGCTCCCAGTCTGTCATAGAATTGAGTTTAAAATTTTGCTTTTAGTTTTTAAAGCCATGAACAATTCAGCTCCAAGCTATCTGTCTGATCTTTTGAAATTAAATGACTGTACTAGATCACTGAGGTCATCTCAACAAAGATTGTTGATGGTCCCAAGATCAAGGCTGAAGACGAGAGGTGGCCGTGCTTTTACTGTTGTTGGTCCAAAACTATGGAATAGTCTTCCTGTATCTTTAAGACTAAAATCCACTGAGTCTGTTTTTAAATCTGAGTTAAACACCTATCTGTTTTCACTGGCCTACAAGTGTCCTTGATTTTAATGTTGAATGGTCAATTTGGGGGTTTCGATGTAAACACCCCTTTTCTCATTAGCTTTGCGGTCAGGTTTGTTTTTAAGGTATTTATTCTGCTGTACAGCACAATGTTCAACTACTATTGTTTTTATTGTGCTTTACAAATAAAAGTTGATTGATTGATTGATTTTAGTATCGGTACGGTACACTTGGAACCTCGACAGAGGTGGTACCGTTTAAAGTGAGCCGTACCGTACCATGCAGTGGACACGCGTCATGTTAGTAATGGAAGGAGACGTAGGCGTGTTTTCCGACATTAATGTCAAGGAAAGAGCCTTACACTGGGAGCGGCACGTATGAGGTGTTTCTGGGTGTTTTCCCTCATATCTGCTTCAAACTCTGGATAAACTGTGGCATTTCTTTGTCGCTTAGAATCCAGTATTCCCGTAAATCATTTGTCTTTTATGAGTTTAATTAAGAACCCCATCTTGCCTCCTGTCCAAACATACCGTGCCTCCTTTAAAGAATGAGAACTGCTTTTACGTATTTCAGGTGAGCTGTGAATGTGCAAAAAGTGTTTCCATTACAGTATTGAGAAATATTGCTCTTTCGAATTGCCTGAAAAACCAACTCATGTGAGTGTAAAAACATTTTTTGTGATGAGTTATGGGAGTTCTCGCAAAATTGACGTGTATTTTCAGTTTGCTCAATTTGAAGGGTGATGGAAATGCGGCTACTGCGTGATGCCAACAGCACAACAGAGAATGAGCATTAAAGGGTGCAATGCCACACATCATCACTGAGCCGCTCTCACACACACACACACACACACACCGGAGACGAGCGCTGGATCACAGTCACGCGTGCTGTTTGAATTGCACCTTTTAATAGAGATGAACACAAATGCAGAGTGTTCATGGGCTGACTGACAGCGTACCGTTAGAGGAAGCCTGTGTTTGGCTTTTCTCAGCTCTCTTCCCTTCACAAAGCAAGAAAACACAAGACAAAACGTCAAGCTGGAACTACGCAATCGTACATCACACACGTTTCCTGTTAACATTCTCTAGCAGCTCATCGTGAAAATGAACATTTGCATTTTTATTTAAAAACATTAGTAAACAAAATAACAATATATTGCTCAGTTAGTTCATGTTACTATTAATACAATAACTAATGTTAACAAATGAGGCCTAATCGTAAAGCTTTATAAATAGCTTTGACTGTAAATATGAACAACAAACAAATTGATTCATTGGAAAACGATTTGGGGACACATAAGTGATGACGGATCATTTCTTTATTTTAAAACAGCACGCGCCACTAACGCACTACCAACACACTACCAGCCAGACCATGAAAAGAATCAGAATCAGAATCAGAGTTGAAAGAATCAGAATCAGTCAGATGACTCAGTCACTCGGGGCTTTTCTCACCGCACCAGGTTATCATCATTATAAAACACTTTTTTAACCCTGGATAATGGAACGATTTACAATTGTAATTTAGAAGCGAGGTTAGCAACGCTTTTTACCCAGGGTTATAAAGTCCTGCTCCGGAGCAGAATTAGAGCTATTGTGTGAAGTGAAGTACCTCTCTAAACTGAATCAATCAGAGTGATTCAGGAGTGAAGTATCTCTCAGACAGTAGGAAGCGTGTGTATACTCACTGCCGCTGCGGTGTGCGAGCGAATCCTCCAGCGAGTTGGACCCGGAGCCCACGGAGGAGCTGTCCTGGCTGTCCGGGTGGGGCAGCGTCAGGAACCCTTCGCTGGACTCGGAGCGGGACGGGGTCTGTGTGAGAGAACGCATGCGCTCACGACTCTTCGGCTTGATCAGCTTCCTCATCTTCAGTGCGATCCAGTTACCTCTCCTGCAGAAACCACAAGCAACCCTAATTATACCATCTGTGTCCTGTAAATCAGTCACTTCATGCAATACTTCAAAAACCCCAAATTCCTGGGGTCACTTCAACACTCCTGAGCATTCAGGACACCAGGAATATCTCCACGAGATTCAGTGTTTTCTGTTCTCCTCTGCAGAGAAAATGACACACAGGGATTTCTGCTCTTCAACAAACCAATCCCAGTTTGATCAACTTAGTCAGGAACGCCTAATCTTGGGAGTAAGACCAGCCTGGAGACATTTCACATGAATCTAGAGTGCGTGCAGCTCAACGATGTGCATCCGAGAAGTCAATGCAATGGAAATGTTTTATATAAGAAGAAAGATGACCAGTGCAGTGCAGGTTGTCACTCTACACCACTTATAAAAATGCATGAGCATAAAAAGGATTTGGAGGGTAAATCCGTCCTGGGGATGAACGTTTCCCTCCCTGTGAGGAGCAGTTCTAGACAGTCATGCGGTCCCATGATGCTTCTTATCTGAGGCACATTCTGAACTTCTGACATCCGGGATGGTAAAAGTATTGCCGTGCCACACTGTGCATTAAGGGATCGTTCAGAAACAGACTGACCGGCGTTTTAAAAGCATCATAAGCCTGAGAATGATTGCAGAAATCATTGGCACCAACAGTCTTTATGAGCTACTTAAGCTCACGATGCCTTTAGGAAATGCAGTTAGAGAGAGGAAAGTATACAGGAGCCCATGCCAGATCCTCCATCACGGTCCATGATCAGGCCTACCTCTACGATACCATCAGCATATTTATCAGTTTCCATTCCCTGAGGAGAACCAGTGTTTAGGATGAGAGGGGATCTGTCTGACAATTAGGAAATCCAGGACCCACGGGCAGATTAAGGACCTTAGTCTGGAGCTTGGAGACACTTTTGATGGAGATTACAGTCTTGAATGCTGACCTGTCACCAACTTACATCAAACTAATATAGTTTATCCCTTCATGCGATTTAAGTGGGAAAGGGTGGGATGTAGTATTGGTGTTATACCATTGTCCATAGTTCTGCTTGGGTTGTAGGCAAACTGCAATAGATCGAGTAAACTGGGGCGTGTGGAGCAAAATACAGTCTTTCAAAGCATTTCATAATGAAAGAGTTGAGTCTGAAGGGCAAGTGTTAATGAGTATAAAGCATAAGGTCAAGGCCATGGGTTCAGTTCACATGGAATCCATGAACGGAGAAAGATTGAAAGCAACATAAGACGCTTTAGATGAACAAAACTGATAAATGCATAAATATAAAAGGACAAATATAAATGTTTTTTTTTTAAAGAATGAACTGTGCAAATTACCCCCTATAAGATGTGTTTCAATTGATTCACATGGTATGCTGATAACAGTGGGAAAACCTTAGAGAATATCTGATAAATGAAATTACCCATTAGGCTTCATTGTACCTCCCACTTCTGAGTTATTCAGGGACCTAATGGAAACCACTCTTGCACTCTGAATGGTAATACTTATACTCTCAGGAAACCAATAACACTGAGACTGGGCTTTTACGGGCCACACCCAGAGGATCTAGCCTTGAGGATATGGCTGCCAGCTCCTCCTGCTCCAGCATTAGCATTGCCTGATGTCTGCTGTTGTGGAGAGGGGTATTCCTGAACACAACAAGCTCTTCCCTCTTCAACTTGTAGAATAGCAGGGGTGTTCAGATACTTATTTTCCTCACTGTATATCTAAATCACAACATATACTTTCAATCAAAAATGTGGAACAGTTAGTTCATCGTTCATGACCTCAAGGCTAGATTATTATAACGCTCTACTGGGCAGTTGTCCTCAAACCCGTCTCCAGACCCGCGTGACTCTGGGTAATATTCTGATATTCTGAGATGGCAAACGCTTACCTTCGAGGTGGTGATGGGTCATAAAACTTATATTGATCCATAATCTTCTCCTCGAGTTTCTCTTTCTGTCTCCTCAGCTCATTGAGTTTATCACTGTGTGTGTGTGTGTGTGTGTGTGTGTGTGTGTGAGAGAGAGAGAGAGAGAGTAGCATCAGATATCTGCACACACGAGCTGAAAGATAAGTGAACATAAGAGTGTATAAATACATGTATTGTCTCTGCTCGACGTGGAACAGGTCTTTGCTCTCCATGGTCTGCTCCAGCAGGGTCCGGTTCTGCAGCATCAGGGTCTGGATCTGATCCAGTAAATGCCGGTTCTCTTCTTCTAAATTCCCCTTTAACTGGCTCAACAGCTGCAGGACACATTTCACACACACACACACACACACACACACACACGGTTACCCTCCACATGCCTTTGATTGGAAACATCGTTTTAGTTAGAGTTGTATGTCGCCATGTTCATGGAGAACTTCACATGAGGATGGGCAGCATAGAGCCATTCACAACAGACAATATGACCGATAACGAGCAAAAACGTGGAGTGGAAGATGAACCAGCAAGATATTAGCCTGACTGACTGTGTCAGACTTCGTACTTCGCTCTGTCTTCAGTCTGAGCCGTCGACATGTCTCTCAGTTTTCCTCCGGCCTGAAAACCGCCGGCCAATCAACGAACAGAGGGCGTGCTGAGAGCCGTGAGCACCGAGTTTAAGATTGTATCTTAGGTTAGGGAAATGGAAAACGCCTGAACAAGAAGAGTGTTTGTTGAACATTGTAGATGGAGGTGATGTTGTGGCCTTACTCCCGACGGGTTTTGGGAAAAGTTTAATTGATCAACTATTAGCGATCGTCAGCGAGACACTGGGCAGATATATGCAATAATGCACATGTCTAATGTGAGTGGATCAGCACTTCCAGGTTTAGTGTGAACATGTCAAGATCACTCAAAGTTACAACCTTTTGAGGGAAATCCATGAATAGATGAAGTCTGATCAGATTATTATCATTTTCGCTTAAAAATTTGAAGAAGTTTAATTTCCTGCAGACATCATCAGAGTCCACTACAGGTCGTGCAACGTGTACCTCGCTCTGATTGGGGAGTTTGTCAGAGGTCATGAGGCGTGTACCTCGCTCTGATTGGGGAGTTTGTCAGAGGTCATGAGGCGTGTACCTCGCTCTGATTGGTGAGTTTGTCAGAGGTCATGAAGCGTGTACCTCGCTCTGATTGGTGAGTTTGTCAGAGGTCATGAGGCGTGTACCTCGCTCTGATTGGTGAGTTTGTCAGAGGTCATGAGGCGTGTACCTCGCTCTGATTGGTGAGTTTGTCAGAGGTCATGAGGCGTGTACCTCGCTCTGATTGGTGAGTTTGTCAGAGGTCATGAGGCGTGTACCTCGCTCTGATTGGTGAGTTTGTCAGAGGTCATGAGGCGTGTACCTCGCTCTGATTGGTGAGTTTGTCAGAGGTCATGAAGCGTGTACCTCGCTCTGATTGGTGAGTTTGTCAGAGGTCATGAGGCGTGTACCTCGCTCTGATTGGTGAGTTTGTCAGAGGTCATGAGGCGTGTACCTCGCTCTGATTGGTGAGTTTGTCAGAGGTCATGAGGCGTGTACCTCGCACTGGTTGGTGAGTTTGGCGGAGGTGATGTCCAGCTGCTGGTTCTGCTCCTTGAGTTTGGAGAAGTCGGCCTCCAGACGGGTCTGCTCCAGACGGGCCGTGTTCAGCTGAGTCTTCAGACTCTTATGATCCGCCTGCAGGAGCTCGCTGTCCTTCAGGAGCTGTTGGTGTGTAGAGGTCAGCCTGCACACAGGACACACACACACACACTCATGAGCGAGAGAGAGAGAGAGAGAGAGAGAGGTTCCCTCCTCATGACACTCACGTCTGGTGCTCAGCGCTGAGTCTGTGGAGCTGTGTGAGTGTGTCCTGATGGCTCTTGCTGTCGGAGATCATCTTCTCTCGGTCTGCTTTGAGTTCCTTCTCCAGCTGCTCCAGCTCAGTCTTCTGCTTCAACAGCTGATTATACCTGCACACACACACACACACACACACACACACACACGATCATCTGCATGGCAAACTAGATCACAGTGTCTGATTGCCTTGAGACTTGACCTACTTTACAGATCAGACGTTATCAAAATGATTGAGTTCGAATGGAAACGTGTGGAAGTGACTTTACTGCCAGATAAGTTACCCGGGCGATGTCGGTTTGTAAAGACTACAGGTCTGCGCACATATATACACATCTGCATACCTATAGACTAAACACATAACACGCATGTGCACACCGTCAGTGATTACACAGATTGACGTTTCTGAAGTTTACATGAAGATGATAACGTTTAAAAAAAATAAAAACTTGCACCTTGGATCCTGTTGCAAAGTTTGCGTTCTGGAGCATCAAACAACAAACGGCCAGAACACATTACAGGTTTTCAGTTCAATATTTCAGCTTAGTTAATAATCTTTGCTCTTTCTCTGCAAACATGACAAAAAAACAAGCTGATCAGAGTTTGCTTCCCCTTCTGCCGTATGAAGAGGATCTTATTATAATATTCCTTTAATCTGCAGGTTCACACACTCGGTTCAGGAGCGCCAACAGAGGCCAGTCCGAACACACTGGAGAAGATCCAGCTGAGCCTGAAACTGTTCTGTGGTCAGCACAGACGACACTGAACACTATTGAGCAGAACACGTCACCGCTGTCTTATAAACACTGACTCAGGAACTGTGGACGCTTGTGGAAGAGTTCAACATGATGATGAGATGATCAGTGGAACTCCACAACAACTACACACACGCCTCCGCTAACATTCAGAAACGAGGAACAGTGAAGCTCTCCCTGCAGAGCTAAAGCTGCTGTTACTACTGATCCTGGATCAGTCAGATCGGCTGTGCTGTTATACGCCTTATTCACGGCAGCGGCCGCCATCTTTGATTTTTAATGAGAATGAAAGCGAGGCTGTGAGGGATAGACTTGCATCTCTTCAATGGGCTGTACTGTTATTTAATGTGTTTTCGGATTGTTCTGTTTATGAAACACTGGAAAAATATCTTTCCAAGAAATGTCAGTTGACAAGAAACTCCTGACAATGTAAGCTGTGGAAAATTATAAGTAATCTAGGAGCTTTATTCAGCTTTTTACAGCGGATGCCATTGGAAACACGGTACGTCTATCCCTCACAGCCTCACTGTCATACCTGTCATGGCGCTGCTCTGAATAAGGTCTATAGGCGGAGTCTCTGTAGCTCGTGTAAAGGCTCCGCCCTCTTCTGAACAGCTCATTTGGATTTAAAGGGCCACACACAAAAATGGCAAGTTTGTGTTCACACCCAAAAAGGGACAAATATGACGAGCTATGATGAATGATCAGGTGTTTTGGGCTGAGATTTCACACACACACACACACCACAGATGTGAGAGGGTCACCTGACTCCTGACTCTGTGAGGTGATGTACCTGTTCTCCAGGCCGCGGTGCTGCCCCTCCAGACTCTTATAGCCACTCTTCAGCTCTCCGTGTCGGCCGATCAGATCCTCGTACTCGGACGCCTGTCTCTCGTGCAGGGCGGACAGCTTCTCGTGGTCGTGCAGCAGCAGATCGTACACCGAGCGCAGGTCTTCCTTCTCTCGTATGGCCACATCTCTCTCGCTCTCGGTGCTGGACTGCTGCGTCTGCAGCTGGGCATTCTGGGACATGAGAGCGGCGCTCTGAGAGCTGAGTGTGGAGTTCTCCACCTGTCAACACATCACCTTCGTTCATGTCGTTTAGCTTGAGCACGCCCCCTGAAGACTCACATCCGTCCTCACGTTTACATTACAGATTCAAGCAAATCTTTTGCAATATTTTCTAAATTAAAAAAAACTATTTCTATTAGCCGATGTTATGCGACTAAAACATCGTTTTTTCCTCTAATAAGTAATTCCAAAAATCACGGCGACGGCCGCCGCACTAGCCATTATGAGGAGACGTACAGTAGGCCTGCTGTCAGTAAAGGAGAGACCCTTATACTGCGAGCGGCACGTGTGAGAGCTCAGATCTGCTTCAAGCTCTTGATAAATTGTGGCATTTTTTTCCATTGCAGTTTTGCAAAACATCCTTTTTCGAAAACTTAAAACTGAACACGTAAAAACATTCGTGTGATATACAGTAGGAGCCTTTTTTTCCAAATTGCGTGTTCCCATTGGGCGTATTTCCAATTCACCACTTCAAATTGTGCAATATAGAGGGTGGGAATGGGAACGCAGCTAGCGTGAGGTCGTTGTGTGCTACAGTCCAGAAGAGCTAATTACAACCAAACTCCAGTTATGGAGGACGC
Source organism: Cyprinella venusta (assembly GCA_038021265.1). Classification (NCBI taxonomy): domain Eukaryota; kingdom Metazoa; phylum Chordata; class Actinopteri; order Cypriniformes; family Leuciscidae; genus Cyprinella; species Cyprinella venusta. Next base: position 148,711 of record CM075869.1, read on the forward strand.
TCCATCACACGCTGACACTGGACCGCTCAGAAACACAGAGTGAGTGTGTGACCTCTGACCTGTAGTTTGGCGTGAGTGGGTGACCCCTGACCTTTAGTCTGGCGTGAGTGGGTGACCTCTGACCTGTAGTTTGGCGTTCTGCGTCTGCAGCGTGGTGTTGTTCTCCTGCAGGGACGCGGTCTGCCTCTGTAGCGCCAGGATCTGAGCCTGCAGGTGGGTGCTCTGAGACTCCAGCTGCTTCACCTGTGTGCGCAGAGCCTGCTTCTCCGCCTGAAGAGTGGCGTTCTGCACAAACAGCAGCAGCACACACTGGTTGGGTCACGTAAAGGCATTCTGACTGGGGCCGGGACGATACACCGATGCATCACGAATCGAGGAATGACTCTGGATTGGGTTAAATGTTGTGCAGATGGAGCCATGAGCTCTAGAAACAGCTGTACCTCACACACACCACTGGAACCTTCTATGAGATCATCTTTCAGAGAGTTGAAGCGAATATCAGGGGTGTTTGCAGTGTGCTGTTTACATTAATCTGGTGTCGCAGTGTATCCTGCGATGTGTGCGTGTTCAGCTCAGGATGGAGTCGCTCTGCATGGATGTATTGCCCCGGAGAGCTGAGGACACTTACGTTTCTCTCCACCTCGATGAGCCGGTCCTTGAGCTTCAGCAGCTCTCGCGTGGCCTCCTGACTCTCCTTCTCCCATTTCCTGACGCTGTGCTCCTCTCGTCCTCGGGCCGGCGAGCTCTGGGCCACACACTCCTCCTCCTGACGCTGACGCAGCGCCTCGTAGTTCTTCTTCACCTGAAGAACACACACAACCTACAGTCACGCTCTACTGCAAACACACACACACACACCCCGAGCGTATGCCACGGACCGTTCGGAGCTCCTGCCGCAGCTGCTGGTTGAGGTTGGAGGACTCCTGCAGTCGCGCTTCCAGAGCCGAGATCTTCTCCACCTTAATCTCCAGAGACGACCTCAGGGTGGACTCCAGCTTACACTCCAGGAGCTTAAACCTGACCAACAAGACAGAAGAGGAACTCAACATCACTCCAGCGCTCATGTACACACATGCTATGAGCTACTTCCTTTACTTATCTTTCAAATTATTTCTATAATGTTCATTGATGTTTATTTCGTTCTGTAACGTAGTAAAGAGTGCGTTCACTCGCGTCTCTCACGCCACATTAAGGAGCAACGAAACAGTATTAATTGTTAGAATTAGAAAGATGAGATTTGTGTCATATCAAAAGCATAACAGAGCTTATTGCAGTTTATTGGACAGACATTCGCGATGAAACCTGAAGTGACGCACAGTGCTCAACTTTCTCTTCATAAATGAATAAATGCATAGTCTCGCCTATATGTTTATCTTGTAAGTTTGTGAATAGAAATGTGAACAAAAACAGAGCCAGAGTTAAAATGAGGGATAATAGTAGATGATGATGTATTTTACGACCCTGTCTGGCAAAATGACAGACGACGTGGACGTCTACTAACACCAGCTCTGCTCCAACCCTGATCACACACACACACTCGACCAGCTAATCACAGCTTCAGGATCAGCCGCGAGTTAAAGGCCGGCGAGTGTGATCAGAGCTGAGAGTTTACCTGTCATCGGAGCTCTCCTCATCACCCAGAAGACCCTCTTTATCCAGGCCGATCTTCTCCAGCTCATGGGTCAGCTTCTCCAGGTCGTTGTTCATCTGCTGAGTCTTCAGCTTTTCATTGACCAGGTCCTGCACCGGGAAACATCACAACAATCATGCAAGAAACCCCGGATCATCTAAAGCGGTCGCCTTGTCCAAACACACACACACACACACACACTCGACCACCTGAAGACAGTGCAGTGCCCTTGGTGGACACTAAACCTGAGAGCATCCCATCATGCATTATGTTCAGGAACTCATGTTGAGGAAACCCCTTAACTGTAATTTAAATGAATTAGATGCATCTAATTTGGTAGTAAAAACAAAGTGTTGCACATTTTATCCGAGTATGGTGTGTGTAGGCAGCATTCGCAACTTAATTAGAAGCACCGCTCGTGTGTGGACGAGGCCCGCTCACCTCTCTGAGGGTCACCAGCGTCTTCTTATCAATGGTGGCCTGCTTGACCAGCTCCTTGTTGTCCTTCTCCAGGTCTCGGGCGCGGCTGCAGGCGTCTTTGAGGGCGTGCACCTCCTTGCCGAGCGCGCGGTTCTCCTTCTCCAGGTGAGCGATGCGCAGGTTGTCCTCGTCCAGCTTGGAGTCCTTGATCTCGGCCTGCTGTCGGAGCCGCTTGTTCTCCTTCTCCAGCTGCTTCCTGTCCTTCTCCAGCTGCGTGTTCTCGGCCTCCAGCGAGGCGTTCTCCTGGGCCAGCTGCTCCAGGCTCTTGCTGGAGATCTTCATCTGCTCCAGGCTCTCCTGCAGGCTGTGGTTCTCCAGCTCCAGCTCCCGCACCTCTCCCTCCAGCTGCTGGATCTTGCGGCCGCCGCTCTCCAGGCCCTTCTGCAGCCGCTGGTTCTCCGCGTCCAGGCTCTGGTTGCCGGCCTCCAGACGCTCCATCTTCTTGGAGGAGGCCTTCATCAGCTCCAGGCTCTTCCGGAGGTGCGTCCGCTCGTCCTCCAGCTCCCGGTTCTCCAGCTCCAGCTGTGTGGCTTTGGCTCCGCTGGACCGCAGGGACTCCACGGTGCGCCGCAGCTCCAGGTTCTCCTGGTCCAGCTCCCGGTTCTCCTTCTCCAGCCCCTCCAGCTGGTAGGACAGGTTCCTCAGGGCGTCGGCCGCCTTCTTCAGCCTCCGGCTCTCGGCCTCCAGCTCGGCGTTCTCCTTCTCCAGCACCTCCACCTTCTCGCAGGTGATGGCCTGGGCCGAGAGACGCTTCTGCAGGTTCTCCTTCTCGCGCTCCAGGCGCCGCAGCTCCTGCTCCAGCTCTTCGGCTCGCTCGCCGGCGTCTCTGAGCTGCTCCAGGTCCTTGCGGAGCTGCTTGCGCTCGAACTCCATCTTGTTGAGTTTGCTGCTGGTCTCTTTGATGGACTCGTGCAGCACACGGTTCTCCTTCTCGATGTCTTTGACGCGGGCCTCGGCGCCGACCTGAGAGCGCTGCCGGAGAGAGGAGACGGTCTGGGTCAGGTGCGCGTTCTCCTGCTCCAGGCCCTTCACCTGCGCCACAGAGAGAGAGAGAGAGAGAGAGAGAGAGAGAGAGAGAGAGAGAGAGAGAGAGAGCGAGAGAGTCAGCAGCAAACACACGACGGCTGAAGAACCTTCTCAGGAAAATGCAGAAGAAGTATTGTTCATTCTTAGTTCATGTTAACTAGAGAACCTTATTGTTAAAGGGATACTCCACTTTTTTTGTAAATAGGCTCATTTTACCACTCCCCCAGAGTTAAACAGTTGAGTTTTACCGTTTTCAAATCCATTCAGCCGATTTTCTGATATTTAGAAGAATATCAGTAACCAGACAGTTTCTGGTCTCATTGACTTCTATAGTATATTTTTTTCCTACTATGGAAGTCAATGAGACCAGAAACTGTCTGGATACTGATATTCTTCTAAATATCAGAAAAATCGGCTGAATACATTCGATAACGGTAAAACTCAACTGTTTAACTTTGAGGGAGTGGTAGAATAATCCTATTTCCAAAAAAAGTGGAGTCTCCCTTTAAGTGTGGCTTTCGAATGAACTTAATGAAGAGCATGTGGAAATGGATGAGGCACACTTCACCACGCCGTCATGAATTTAGACCAAACCTGGAGTGTGTGAGGACACACATGAGCTGAGGATACAGACCCGCTTCTGCACAGCGCCACCAACAGGTCATGAGATATTAAAGAAATGATATTTTTGCTCATCTTCTAAATCTTCTAGAGCCCTGTTGGATTCAGTGAAGGCATGCAAAGTAGATCCGTAACCTAATCACATTAACATATCCTTAAGAAACTTAAATTTCACTGGCTTTCCCCTGAAGGGACTGCATTTTTTTTTTCATAGAAAAGTGTGTTAAAAGGCTGCGGATTACTAAGGATGGTCCTACTGGCCCGGTTGGGCTAGCGGATGAAATTTTAACAGGGTCCACCACAGAAATAAAATAAATACAAAAATTTGAATTCATCTTTCACCTCTTCTTGTGCTCGAATAGTTTAAAATAGCTTTAATGTTGAAACTGGCAAGGCGTGTGTAAATGCTAAGCTTTAGTGAGGATTAAGCCCTAGCTGTGGGCCTTATCATCCAGAGATGTGTGTTATCCAGCAGACTACTCCTACTATTCCTCATGCTTACAAAAGTAAAGAAGTACACATTTAGAAAAATGTTCATTAATGTGCATCGTCCCTGTAAATATGAAAAAACATGAATCAAATTAGGTAAACTTAAAGTAGCATGAAAAACAAAAAAATGAACAGATAATGCTAATATCATGTCCTGTGTGAGACCCGAGTGTGAGGGGTCACGGGGTCATGTTGTTGTCCTATTGCTGGTTTACGTCTTCTACTGCTCTCCTCAGTACAGGTCCATCTGGATCTGCTAAATAATTGATGTAAACGCATGGCTTAATGTTCCAATGCACTAATGCCTGAAACTCTGGAGTAATTTCACATGTACAGTTCTTATGTAAAGTTTCTGATCTGCCAACAGGTCCTCTACTGGTAATCTCTCAGCCAATCAGCTTCAAGCTCCCTATTCCGCTAATATTTGAACAGTCTGGCTTCAGTGCTGCTGTAAGCGGTTCACTAATCTCTCCCGGATTACAGAGACATCAGGTCTGCTAACTGGCAGACGTTTCTAACGGGGGAGCTTTAGACCAACAGCTCGGCACACATGGGTCACACCAGCACACACACACACACACAGACACACAGACAGACTCCGAGACCCAGGTGCAGGATGGGAGATATTTGAGCCACACCTCCCGCTAGACAGAGGTCAGTCACTGCGGCCACACCGGACCTGCGGGTCAACACCAGTCCTGTGGGATCGACTGCAGTGATGTGTGTTTGTCCACATCAACACCAAACACATCAACCTATCAGGACCATTACCCTGCTAATCGCTTATTCTGTCATGAGCTATAGACCATTTCACAAGATGTAAACAACACTGGTCCAGAAGCACTTCCTGTTTCAGTTTTTTAACACTACATTAAAGCTGGGATAAAATACAACCAACAGAACATATAAATATGAATCAAAAAGTTAAACAAGCATCTTTAAGATGTTTTCTGTACATGTGAAATAAAGAAAACAGTTACAAACTGAAACAGGAAGTGCTTCTGGACCAGTGTTGTTTACATCTTGTGAAATGGTCTATAATTACAGCCAGGGGAATCGCACATGTCAAACTCAGATGAGGATCAGTTTTATAAAAGCTCTCCCACTGGACAATTGAGACATCAGGCACATCTGTGACCCTGGACCACAAAACCAGTCAAAACGGGACATTTGTTTTTTGAAATTGGGATGAATACACATCTACAATAATAGGCTTCCTATTGATGCATGGATTGTTAGGATAGGACAATATTTGGCCGAGACACAACAACAATTGAAAGATTGATAAAACCGCCTGTACAGTTAACAGTCCATTAATGCTGTGCTGCATCCACTCACAGAACTAACCGTTTCATCATATTTACAGCAGGAAATGTACAAGATATCTTCATGGAACATGATCTTTGGCTTTTACTGTAGGGAAATCAATGATTATGTCTAAGAGGACAAGAGAAGCTGTGATGTGTGTGAGTGAGGTTTACCTGTCTGTCGCAGTTCTCCTGGAGCGTCTCCAGTGTTTTCTCCAGCTGAGCTTTCTCCTTCAGCAGATCTGAGCTCAGACTCTCAGCACTGCGCAAACTCTCTCTGTCTGCGGCCAGCTCCGTCTGCAGCTGCTCCAGCTGCGCACACACACACACACACACACACACACTCGCTCATAATGAGCAATCAAACTAATCCTCTGAAAGCAGCTTAACTAAGCCCACATCAGACTCAAACTGGGATTATTCTCTGATGAACATGATCCGGCTCGGGCCGCTTGCTGTCCGTCACTCTTTAACCCGTTCTGCTCAAACTTCTGTCCTTTCTTTGTGTGAGAAACAGAATTTTAAAAAAGTCCAAAGAAATAACGTGACTCAGATACTGAACGACCCGCGGCCACACAGCGAATGAACCAGTTCAGTGTCCGCGGGTCGATCATTCGCTGTGTGGCCGCGGGTCGTTCAGTGTCTGAGTGACGTGAATAAATGGTCTGAGTGATGCGCTTCAAATGAGTGTATAACTGAATTCCTTTTTTCCCGACAAATGTGTCATCTTTAGGTGATAATTGGAGGTTAGTTTCAGTTAAAATCTTCATGCTGACTGGGTGCTGCCGCTTTTATTTCTGCAGTGTGATTGGCTGTTAGATTAATCCACACAGCATGAAATATCCAGAGCCTATCATCATCGTTATCAACATCACTTTTTAAAGCGGTTCGATATGATTTGGTTTATCGGCCAGCCCTACTCGCGGTGTGACCTCTGACCTGTTGGATGAGTGTGTGCTTGTCTTTCTCCAGGCGTAGGCGTGTGCTGCTCTCGCTCGCCGCCTTCAGCTCCTCCACGCTCTTCTGCAGCATCTGATTCTCCTTCTCCAGCTTCAGCAGCTGACTGGACGTCAGGTCGCTCACCTCGTGACCCAGAGACTTCTGCGGCACTGCCAACACACACACACACACCTTAGAGTCAGCTGAGGTGTGTGTGTGTGTGTGTGTGTGTGTGTGTGTGTGTGTACCTTCAGTGAGCTGAGGTGTGTGTGTGTACCTTCAGTGAGCTCAGGTGTGTGTGTGTGTGTGTGTGTGTGTGTGTGTGTGTGTACCTTCAGTGAGCTGAGGTGTGTGTGTGTACCTTCAGTGAGCTCAGGTGTGTGTGTGTGTGTGTGTGGACCTTCAGTCAGCTCAGGTGTGTGTGTGTGTGTGTGTGTGTGTGTGTACCTTCAGTGAGCTGAGGTGTGTGTGTGTACCTTCAGTGAGCTCAGGTGTGTGTGTGTGTGTGTGTGTGTGTGTGTGTGTGTGTGTGGACCTTCAGTCAGCTCAGGTGTGTGTGTGTGTGTGTGTGTGTGTACCTTCAGTGAGCTCAGGTGTGTGTGTGTGTGTGTGTGTGTGTGTGTACCTTCAGTGAGCTCAGGTGTGGTCTTGGAGAGCTGCTCCAGTTCCCAGCCCAGGTGCAGAGACTCGTCCATGCTCTGTTTCTGGGCCATCTCCAGCGTCAGGTTCTCCTCCATCAGCTCCTCCATCCTCTTCCGGTCCATGTCCCGCTCCTGCAGCACAACACCATCACACATCAGGACTGATATACTGCACATCTTCGGTTTAAAGCAGATCATCATTATGTTTATGCAGAGTTGATAGACTGTCCTGTCCTTTATTTATGTTCTCTGTTTGAAAACAGACTTTGTGTCTTTATTTCTTTAGCCTGTTGCTAACCGTGATCCTGCTGTTGAAACAAACAGAAGACTATGATAACTATGATTACTAACCTACACTAAAGTAGCCTAACCCTATAGATATATATTTAATTATTGTTAAATAATCTTTACATGTTTATTTGTAAACTGTATATTCACCATAGAAAATATTTTATTTAAAAAGAAACTTCATTGAGAGTACACTTTTTTTGTTTTGCACTTTTATTCAGACCAAAATAAGACTTGTTTTGTTTAGTTTGCAAGGACGGAGTGAAAAAACAAAACAATTTACAGTATTGAAAAAAAGTGTTAAATAAAACAAAAAATAAAATAAAATAAATTAAAAAAAATAATAAAAAAATAATAAAAAAATAAAAATAAAATTAACAGTTCAGTTCTGCTTATCGGGCACATAAACTTCCAAATAATCATATCAGTAATAAAAACAAACAAACTCAACATCGGTCGATCTCTACTCTACAGTGCTGTTTGATCTATACGCCCTCTCACCATCTCCATGTCGTGGATCTTGTTTTTAAGCTGCAGATTTTCCTTCTCCAGCTCATGATGTTTATCGGATCGAGCTCTGAACGACTCCAGCTGATCCTCCAGCATGCTTTTGGTCTCCAGCAGAACCTGATTGTCCTCCTTCAACTCCTGCATGAACACATATAATCATCACCCTCATGAACACAGTCAATAACCACCACAGCATTCCCAAAATTCCCTCGTGAAACACAGTCAATGAAATGCACAGCATTCCCAGAATCCCCTGGTGAAGGCAGCGATGTGAACGCACCTCGACTCTGGTCCTGTAGAACTCGATGTCGTGGAGTTTCTCCTTGTAGCGGATCACTTCACTCTCCAGCTTGTCGACTCTGACGGCCTTCTCTCTGAACGCGTCGAGCTCGTCCCGATACGCCCGCAGCGAGCGCGCGTCACACACCAGCTGCACGTTCTGACACACACACACACAAACACAATTACACTTCTGTACCTCTTCAAATGTGTCTCCTTTTACAACAAAGTTCAGTCTTTGTATACACACAAAACTATTTCTGGAATAGATCAAAATGAAATCTCTGCTATTATTGAGACGTGCACAGATGTCTATATTTCCCACATCCGACTGCTCCAGACACGGGAACATTTCAGATGTTGCTCAGTCACTAACTATACCAATCAATTTTCATTTAAAATGATTGATTATTAAACGCTGCCGCTGGCTCGCAAGTTTAAAACAAATAACGCTGGTGGGAAAGAGCTGATGGGAGGATATGGATATTGATCTGGCAACCGCTGCCGTGAGCCGTAGAACATCTCAAACACAAACACGAGACAATCATGAGTCTACAACGGACAGAGATGACGACTGAAGTTAGGTTTCTGGGGAACGGCAGTGTGTGTGGACGCATCACTCCATCAGACAGCGGTACACAGCATCTATAAATACGCGTGTGATTGGCTGAGCTGTTATTGGGTGAGTAAAGCTGAGGCGTCTAAGTAGGTAAAGGAATTACAGTAATCATGACACATTAGGACTGGCTGTTGCGATGACAAAGATTAAATGTAGCTCAGAGTCACACAGGAACACAGACAGGTGTGGGGACGCCTCACTTCCTGCTGCAGTCTCTTCACTTCCTGCTCCATGTGGTCCACTTCCTGTCTGCAGTCCAGCAGCTGCTCAGTCTTCTCCTCTCTGAAACACAGGTCAAAGGTTAACTCGTCAGGCATCAGCCACAGGTCAAAGGTTAACTCGTCAGTCACATGATGTCACTCTGGTGAAACTGATAATCCCACAGTAAGACGAGAGAACTTCCACTGATGAACTCTACTGGAGAGCGTATATCAAGAGTCGGAGCACTGCGGAGAGCTGAAACTCTGCGCTCGAAGGCCAGTCATCGAGGAGCGTCGGCCCTGAGATGATTCTCCACTAACAGGCTTTTGAATCACTGGATCCATTTCCTTATTTACAGGGTTCCTACAGGTTTCTTCAAGTCTTTTTAAGACCATTTATATAAAAAAATTAATTCCAATTTCCCGTCCCTACCAGCAAAGAAAAACAAAATCCTTCGACTTGTGTTGATTTATTGTTCAAATGTGGAATGGGTAAAAGATGATGAGTCGAGCAGGTCAAATAAAAACATTTCAGTAGACCACAAGAGAGTTTCCCGAACAATGTTAAGTTGTGTTTGAACATTAGCTAAACACACACAGGACATCAGTTCTGACTGATCTGACATCAGTTCTGACTGGATCGCTTCCCAGATCCACACTAACTAACATTTTCATCTAGTTTTCTTTTTCGTTGACGAAAATATCAATAGATTTTCATCATAGTTTTTGTCATTTAAAACTAGCGTCTCATTTTCGTCAGAGAAAAAATGTCATTGAAGAAAAGTTTATCATTATTTTCATCAATGAAATGAACAGACATAAAGCACAATTTTTTAAAGACTTTGTAAGGTATTATTTGCAAATTCATAAATTCAATGCTTTTAAGGTTTTTAAGACCCCGTAGGAACCCTGTATTTAAGGATATTCTCAGATAAACTCACATTGAATGGGGAAAACTCTCAGAGGAGTCTGCATTCAACACACTTTTGATAAATAATTTTCAAGAGAAAACATTGTGATAAACATCGGAAATGAAAGATAAACAGGTTTTCCAGCATGTCTTACAGATTTTGAACCAGTGTGCTGTTGAATATATCCAGTATAACACAGATAAACTCCCGAGCCGGAGGGAGGAAGCAGCGCTACTGATGCGGAAACATGTTATACAGGTTCAGGCCAGCGTTAGCCAGCGCCGAGGAAGACGAGGATCTGTCCATACATCATCTAACATTTCAAAAACATCCATTCTCTCCTGAAAGACTTCCTCACACACTCCTCACACACTCCTCACACACTCCTCACACACTCCTCACACACTCCTCACACACTCCTACAGGAACTCCTCCCCACCGGCGGGATCTCCAGCTAACTGTGGGACTGACTCTTAGCTTTAAGAGAATTGGTAACTTGCTTTTATACTCATGTTTGAAGTAGGAGCAAATATCTGACTGAAGACTATCAAGGCCCTGTGAGAAGCTGGCTAAATACGGCCCTGATGAGAGCGTGAGTGTGTGTGTGTGTGTGTGTGTGTGATCAAACACAGACTGGGGAACAGGAAGAGGAACTGTGTGTCTGTTTTATAGCACAGATTAAAATAGCGCGTCCTCTTTCCCTCAGAGCCAGCGCTCCTCTCATCTACAGTAATGTGCTTTAATGCTCTGACTGGTTTCAGACAGGAAATGATGTAGTGTGAGAGGGACGACTGCATCAGCTCTGCTCAACCCTTCTGACAGGAGAGCCGTAGTCGAGCTGATATCTGGACATCTGCAGTCTGACACAGGGTTAAACCTCAGGGCTCTACGAGCTCCTCTACCTGAGAGACACTTCCCCTCGTGTAGGAGAAGCTGAGGACTGGAAGAGGAAGTGATGTCAGATACTCACAGCTCCTGGCGCAGGCGTCTGATCTTAGCTTTAGCGTCGGCTAGCTCCACAGACAGATGCTGAACGCTCTCGGTGCGGCTCATGCTGGGAGACTCGCTGGGCGACGGGGCGAGAGTCACGTGACCACAGTCCCGCTCCACGGTCAGAGACACGATCATCTGACAGCAGAACACACACACATTGTGCTGAGCATCATGGGTAATCAATGCAGCAGGAAATATTGATTAATGTGTTCATACAGGGCTCCACACAGGCCTTTTCATGCACCTGTTCGGCTTCAGACAACTTCCTGTCATCCACTGAGTAAAAGAGCTGCGTCCAGAATTTAGAAACAGTGTTCCCAATCAGCAGTGTTCAATCAGACATCTTTAAATCTGCAT